>JJRW01S0000874.1:195774-207152 GCA_001188405.1 Loxosceles reclusa
TGTCCAAAAAGAAAATATATTAAGTAAAGGTAAGTTTTTTTAGGCCACACAGACACTAAACAGGTGTTTTAGCACGCTTGCTATAAATTTGTTACTAGCGTAATAAAGTAAATCAAAAATTTCCAATATATTTATATTTCAGCCTGCTTATGCAACATCACAATATTCTAGATGTAAGTCATTTTAAATAAAAGGACAGGTAACGTTTTCCCACAAAAAAGGCACTTTCTCAAGCAATATCGTTAAAAGCATTCCTGTGTCTGCGGAAAAACGTTTCGATGCTCCAGCTTAATTCCTTTAACCGTGAAAGACCCAAGCACTTTCTTTGTGCTCGCAGTCTCACGATTTCTTTTTATTTCAGTGTTTTACATTTTCATGGTACTAATATCACGGATAAATTCTACTTTTTTACTTTTTATAAACGCTTTTTCACGGTTTCTTGCTATCTTTAGCTTTAGCATTATTCTCCTTCGTTTGTTCCCTGGGTTTGAGTTTTCAACCCCATTTTCATTACTTCAAGGTTACAGCACCTTATTTTGCTCAAGACTCTGATTTGCTCAAGACTCTGATTTCATTTCCGCGGTATACAAGTCTCTCAGGAACTACCACCTTTTACAGTGTTTTACCCGGTAGCGACTTTCCGGAATGCGGTTCGGTGCAGAAGTTTGGCGGCTTTAGCGAGTAGCCACGTTCGCCGATTCGGTGATAATCCAGTTTTTTGTGGCAACATGTTCGTTAATATTTCGTTCTTAGAAGAAATTTGGAGATTTTAGTTCGAATCGTGGGTTTCTCAAGGAGGTCCCAGGGTGTAGTATTGCAGCTACTTTCCCTGAGTGCATGGGGTCATGTTTTTTGGAGGGACTAGTCTTACAGAAACGAGTGCGAGAAGGGATGGTAAGGTGGATAGTTTTGGAGGATTTTAACGATTTTAGAACGAAAAACAAAAATGTTAATTAAACGGTACTTCTTCTTGTATGAGGTGACTGATTAGGTAATGGATAGACGGTTATAGTTAGGGGGAGAGGTTCGTAGGAAACTTGGTGGTGATAGGACTGGTAGTTTCGGAGATATGGTCGATTTTAGAAGAAGGGGAGGAGGGTTTGTAGGCGTGGTTTAAGACAATGGTCAAGTGAGGAGGATTGGTATATTCGGTTCTAAGGATCGTAGAAGGATGAAACCAGGATGGTTGGAAAGAGGAAGCTCAGCTGACGAGAGAGAGACCGGTTTCGTAAGAAGGGGGAAAATGGCGTAAGAAGGGCGTGTAAGGGGAATGATGGGCGCATGCGCGCTATCGTCTTTAGCAACCTTACATAAGGCTGCGTTTCTCAGAGCCAGAAGTCGCCAAACTTCTGCACCGACCCGCATTCCGGAAAGTCGCTACCTGGTAGTATGCAGTAATGTTTTATACAGCGGTTTGTAGTGATGGACTGTCCACTGTATGCAGCCAAAATATGCATTCGTCGGGACAAGGGAAGCACTCATACCGCCAGAACGACGGTGGCCTACATGGCTGGAATAGCAGACGGATATGGAGGCTATCCCATTTGTAGACATCCGAAGCAAATCGCCATATGCCTCGTCTATGGCTTACTAAAACAAAAACATTTGTAGAAGACGAGCCACAATCCTTAACGGACTACGGTACGTTTGTTTGGATGAGCCAAACTTAAGTAGGCTACGTTGAATAGAAACCTCCTTCTCAATGGAAGCTCCGTTGTCGAGCGATAGTTAAAAGCACGACCATCATACAGAACGTCATCGAAGGGGGTTAATGGGGTTTTATACCCTAAATCATGTAGTGGGGGTGAAAATTCACTATTATAGAGGTGCAGCCTTTGCCCTTCACTGTGACTATTATGACCCTTACAATAATTTTTTTCGAAAGTAATCTCCCTGGACAATTGGTCATAGCATTGAGCTGATGATTGTAAAGAAAACTTTTCCTTTTGTCCACGACGTGATTCGAACCAACGGATCTGTCAGCTCCGGAGATACCAGTTTACCGGTTAAGCTACGTTGACAGCTACGTTGGCCAATATCTGGTACTTTATTTTCAAAGTTTTTTTGTAGGGAGAACCTTACATCCTCCCCGACGTTGAGAGAGAGGTCAGAATACCTTCTGACCCATATGGGTGGACCTAACGGTTGGGGCCTTGGCCATTAGTGTGAGTTCCATGAGTTCAGGCGCCATTGCAAAGAAAACTTGCCTTTGTCGGCGCTGGCATTCGAACTATGGGATCCGTCAGCTCTGGAGTGACCGCTTTTACGGATTAAGCTACGCCGACAGGTATCTGGGGAGCTTAATTTCGAAGTATTTTGTGGGGGGAACTTACATCCTCTCCCGCTTGAGAGAGACAGAGTTCAGAGTGTCTACCTGATCTCGAGTGGCTCACTTAGCGGTTGGATCCTTGGCCACTGGTATGAGTCCATGAGTTCGGGCGCAAGCGTAAACGTTTTCTTTTGACGACGCCGGAATTCGAAACTACGGATTTGTCAGCTCCGGAGTGACCACTTTACCGGTTAAGCTACGCCAAAATGTATCTGACAAGCTTATTTTCGAAGTTTTTTGTGGTGGGAACTCTATATAATTGCTAATTATTTTTACATAGAATAACGACAATAATATGCATTCTAAGAACTCATCGAAAATTAAGAAGTTTTATATAAAGGTATGTGTTTTCTTTGCTTCAAACTCTACATGCGGCTGGAAATAAAATTTACATTGCTCAACGGAAATTTAAGAGATCACCCGTAATTTTTAGAATACTGAGACAGTAAGTGATATGTAAGAGAATATGAAATAGAATAGAATAGAATAATAATTTATTGGCAGGTCAATTTCCCAAATAATACAATTTTTGCAAGATCATAATACATATACCATCATGAAATAAAAATAAATATAAGAGCAATTTGCCTGAAAGAGGTACGAGAAAAGGTCTCATTTACTGTGTCCCGACCAATCCAAACCACCCTATATTCGAACTCTGTCCTCAGGGAATTTGGACGATATATTAAGCAGAATATAAATCCCTTATTCTAATAAACAATTCATTAAAATAAACAAGTTTCACAGACAGTATATAATACATTGAAATATTTTACAGGATTAGCAAGTACTTAATATCTTAGTATGACTATCAAACCCACAAAAATCACTATAAATTCAGGTCCCATAGGATAACAAATGACAACAAGTTCACGAAGACTCAAAACTAGACTATAATGGTAAACTTGGAGATATGCTCAGCAAGAAACACATCGGAAAAGGAATAACCACTAATGTTGCTGGATTAATTTTTTTTAAATTTCTTTTTGAACAATTTTTCATTGCATGATCTCCTAATCTGGAAGGGAATCTCATCCCATAGTCTCGGACCTTGGCCGGAAACTGTGTGAATATGCACGCATTTATGAAAATTATAATGTAATAAGCTATAATGAAACTGAAAGAGAGAGAGAGACAGAACTGAAGGATGACTGATAATAAAGGTTTTTATTCACAGTGACCATAATGGCAGTTTTACAAAAGATTATTATCACTACGAATTGCCTAAACAACTGCACATCGATTTGGCCTCGAATGGATCAGGTTATCGATGAGTGCCTGAGTTTATCGTTACTATTCTTCCATAAGGACAGACTCTAGCTCTTGATGGATTAGAAGCAACGGTCTGGCTGCAATACGTCTCCCAAGTCTGTCTCACACACGCTCGATATGTTAGATTGCATGCTGTCGATTTTCTCCCTCTTAAAGCATACTGCTAACTGTAGGAGCTCCGTGAGTATGTGCTTTATCACACGTGAGGAGGAACAATTACCCATGGTTGCCACAAATAGGACGACCATAGGCTGCAGAATACTTATACCTTGTAACAAGTCATCGTTTGTAGACGCCTTGATTCGAACCTCGAATCGGTTAGTTCCAGAATGATCGATTGCCCAATTTACCCAATCTACAGCTGCGGGGGAAGCTTATTATCTATGTCTATCGTGGGGGAAACTATACAACCTCCGACCCATTAAGCTACCATTTCGAATTTGGCATAGGTTCCTTTCACACAATGCTTACGCCCGCCCATATGAGCAATCCACCTCCACGATATTGGGATGTTTCTTGCACAAATGATCAGGTATTTCGTGTGCCACGTTCACGGCAGATCAGTACACGCCGATGGTCGGTCTGTAAGCTGAATAGAATCTCATCTGAGAAGAGAACATTTCTACTACCTAATGCTTCCCCATTCATGTTGTTCGCTAACCCAGTTTCTACGGGCTATACGGTGACGACGTGAAGTTAAACACAGGTTAACGCGTATACAGCCAACTTCTGTGATGATGCTTTCTGATAGTTTGAACGAAATTTCTGTGTCCAGTAGCTTACGCAAACTACTGTTAGAGCTGTGTTGCATTTTGTCATCTGTTCCGAAGGGCAGTTCCAGCAGATAACAATGGTCAGAGGACGTAGTAGCACGTAAACGACTTTGATCTGGCCGTTGCTGTGCATTTATAGTTTCCTAAAATCGATTCCAAAGTAGACAAATTACGATTCTCGTTACCCCAGTAAAATGCATCACCGTCTTCTGTGATTTGCCAGCTTTCAGTCTTCCAATGATCGTCCATTATATTGGATGAGGTAAATCTCTTTATTTAGACATTGCCATATCAAGTTTGGAACTCTTGCATACAAAAATACCTTATCACGTTGTAAAGAAAATCTTTACTTTATGTGGACGCCGGGAATCGAACCCGGAACGTTCAACTCCGGAGGAACCGCTTTTACCGGTTAAGCTATGCCGATGTTGTCTGAGAAGCTTATTTCTGAAGTATTTCGTGGGTGGACATTCCAACGTTCAAAAAAGCGGAATGAAAGATATTCCTTTATGAGGGCGATTTCTCCATAAATTTGTAACTTACGTATTCTAACGTCAATACGTCTTACTTTGCATGTTGAACCTACTTCTAAGAATAGTTTTATGCCTTTAGGATGGTATCTTGCAATTTTCATTAAGATTCGGCTGCACTGGTTCGTAAATACTGATCGATATCATCAATGTTTAGAGCGGTGTAAGTGAAAAGTTCGGAAACCTCATGTGATTGTTCCAGTTATTAAACTGGAGTTGTTTCTAGATAAAATCAGCATGTTGCATCCAGTAATAGGAGCTTACGCTGTCCGTCCTAAACTAAAACCGCTGCATAAAATACGTATTATTTTAAGACTTAATTTTCTTATCAGATATTAAATAGAGTGTATAATGCAGATGTTCCTTAGGTTTTGCATTATTTTGGACATTATGCAAATGTCTGCTCGCAAGAACCAACTAAGAAAACATGAGGGCAAGCAGACTCCTCAACAAAAACCAAAAATTGTGCTCTTTCAGTTTTATTGAAATCCAGACCCGAGCCCTTAGGCTCTTCACGCGGCAAGAACGTTTATTCTCGTGATTGCAAACATACGCAAACTCCAATTAAAGTGCAATATACACTAAAACCCAGTAATTTCAGTAAATGAAATTGTAACCAAAAAGGCGGAAGTTTCGAATATTCAAAGTAAATTAAACTTCATAATTTAGAAGTAATAAAACAAAAAGATATAAAGCAAACAATAATTATAATTTATGCCCTTAAATTTACAAGGGAACATATCTTCCTTAAATTTAGTGCTTTCTTGCACTAAAATGGAAATTCAACTTGAATAAATTTCACGATATACAAAACACACAAAACTGAGATTCAATGAAATATGGTAATTTGACAAGTATTCTTAAATTTGCAATGAACTCAAACACTCTATAAGAGAAACGATTTAATTTCAAAATTTGAACCTTTTGGCTTAATTAAATTTTAGTACTTATCTCTTTAGTAAATTGCAGACGACAAGGACGAAATAACGGTCTAGTCAATATATCTAAAGAGTTACAAGTGCGCACGTTTTGTGCTTAAATAAAATTCACTTCAATAGTAGAAGTACCGTCCACGGCTCGAGTAACGCCTCCCTCCAGGCGTGTTTACTTGTCGAAAATCGGGCGGCAGCAACAGTCGCTATCAGTCAGAGAAAAAGACATCTTTGATGAGCATTTGTTTGCCTTTTTATGTGAGCCACGCTTTGACGTGGCATCCCCTAACGCCAACTCTCTCTTTTGGAGGCGTATAACATGGATCAGAGTTGTAGTTCATTTAGTTACAGGGGTTGAAATTAGTAGTAATTGCAATAAGACAGCAGATACTGACATAAATATAAATAGATTCCAAAACCAAATTATTTGCATGTTCTTAAATGCACATTTGTTCATCAAGAACACTAGGATTTGAGATGATCTGGATATCTAAGCACACTAGGTCTATCAGAGAACATGATTTTCAACATTTGATAAAAGTGTGGATAATCACAATAATTCCATCATATCCTCGTTAAATAATTACAGTCTTGGTGAACGTGTAAAAAAATGTTTACTTGATTGTCAACACCGGGAATCGAACCCGGAACGTACTACTCCGGAAAGCCGCTTTAACCGGTTAAGCTACGTCGACAGAGGATTTCTGTGCTTATTTTTAAGTCTTTTGTGGGTGGGCATTATAACCGTTTATAGTTTAAAATACCGAGGTTTAAGCTAAGAGCGCATCTTTCCTAGTAATAATCAACAATCCGTGAATGAAGATGCAAATTCAATGAAATATATTATTATAGTGATTTTGCATCTTATTCGCGAAAGACACGACAACACTTGCATTTGTTCGTATCTAAACAGTTCATCACTGTGTACACGAATCACAAAAGTTGTAAAGAAAAATCTTTTACTCTTTGTCGACTCCGGTAATCGAACCCGGAACGTTCATCTCCGGAGGAGCCGCTTTTACCGGTTAAGCTACGCCGACAGAGGATTCCTGTGCTTATTTTAAAGTCTTTCGTGGGTGGGCATTACAAAGTCTATTTCACAGATAATATCACTTCTAGAAAGAAGTTACAAAGGTAAACAAGATGTATATGGCGATCTCACTAAAGTCAATTGATATTTTGCAATCTCGATCCGTATGGAATAATGCAGTACTCGAGAATTTCAGGGTTAATCCCTGCTACATCACATGATTTTACACCACGCGTTCGGCGGTAGGAAACCTTTTACGTTTCGGTCCTCCAGCTACGCATATTGACTTGACTTAACTACTCATATATAAACAAACATCTTAAAACTCAGCATTTCATAAAGAACAATGAACGGTTAAGACCCTTCGGCAGTGGAAAAATTTATAAATTGCGAAAATTAAAATCTTGACTCTCTATCGATTTTACATACGTTACTGTTTACGAGTAAGTTAATGTTGAGTAATGATTTTGCAAAGATTACTAACGTTCTCGCTTATAACCATTAACATTTCCGAAAAATAAGGCAAAGACCAACGTGTTCATACTCCTCAACAAGAAAGAATGAGCGTTAGAAACGAAATGCCGCGTCGACAACGACTGGCAGAACCGGCGTATAACACGATAACGAAGCTGAGATAAGTGTTATTTTCAGTCTAGACCTAAAGGAAGTAAAATAAATTTTCTAAATTGAACCTAAGCACTTAAAATAGTCTCCTTCAAGGTGTCTAAATCAAACATATATTGGAATTTGAATTGGGCGTCCATTGAAATACTGAAGAACTGAATTAAGGGTTCATTAATGTTGATAGTTGTAACGTTCTCCTCACAAAAGATTTCGATAATAAGCTACCCAGATACTTTTCGGCGTAGCTTAACAGAGAAAGCGTTCTTTTCGGAGATGATAAATCCGTAGGTTCGAATCCCCGCGTCGACAAGAAGGTGAGATTTCTTTACAATTGCGTCCGAACTTATGGACTCACGCTGGTAGACAAGGACCCAACTGTTAGATCCAGCACTCGAGGTTAGGAGATATCCTGACCTCTCTCTCAACGTGGGGGAGGGTGTAAGATTCTCCCCACAAACGACTTCGATAATTAGCTGTCCAGATATCTGTCGGCGTAGCTGAAATTGAAAAGTGGTCTCTCCGATGATTACAGATTCATAAGTTCGGATCCCGGCATTGGCAAAAGGGAAAGCTTTGTTTACGCAGTTTGCTGTTTCAACAGAGTAAGGTAAGTGAAACTTACTTTAAATAACCGATAAAGGCCTTAGTGTGATATATAAGTATTAAAAACCTAACGTTTCAACAGAAACGTAATAAATTTAGAATTGAATTAAATTGAATAAAATTGTGAGTTAAAAATTAGAGTACTTTATAAAGTACAGATAATTGAAGGTTCGCTGATTTATATGTTTTGAAGATGCAAATTCTAATTTATGTGCCAGAGTGAGCACAAATAACGGAAAATTTTCTGTTATTTAATTGTATGTTATTAGACCAAAATAAACAATTGTTTCGGTCTTATTTCTATTTTTAGTCATAGCTAGTTGCTATATTTCACTTTTAATTAAGTTTGGCTTAAATTGTTTGATTTTTCTTGGATTACACTATTTTGGATTTCCAAAACTTTAGAAAACATGAGCATGAAACGTTTTTGTAAAGTCTAAAAGGCGCTGACGATTTCGGTTCTGACACAGTTAGTGCTCAAAAATTTGCTTTTGACGCAGAGTCTGATCAGTCTTTTGTTGAGCTTGTTGGAGCTGTCAAGAAGAGAACTTTGCAATTTCCGTTTTTTTCTCAGGATGTTCCAATTTCAATCCACTTTTTGTACGTTTGTAGTATAAATAAAATGCATGAAGTGCATTCGTACAAAACAACATTTATCTTCCATCATTCATTGTGATTCAGTGTACTAGTGTTATGAAACCGATCAATTTTGTACTGCTACACTATGAAACAATCTCATTGGTATTTTTATTTATGACAAAACACCCCATGTGAGTTTTGTTACTTATGGCAGATGTCAACACGCTCCATCCAACCACCATCCACTCAATCATACCATGAATAATATTTCAGCATCGCCTGTTTGACAAAGAATAGCATTTTCCCCTTCATTCTGAAATGGAATGCATTTCAAGAAGTTACTTTTACAGCGTGAGCTGCTTGAGATAGTTCAAGTGAAACCTGAAATGTCACAGTCATATATGGAAATATTTTTAAACTTTATAACATGCAACAGAGTTTATGTTTGGGTGTCATGTCCATTATTATAACTATTTTATTACTTCTGACGATAAAAAATACTATCTGAAAGAAAGTTAAAAATTCATAGCATGCAGCTGAGGAATTAATTGCAGCATTTCTGTAATTTCTCTCTTATAAACGACTGTTTGGTATTTATCCGCAAAACAAATTGCATTGCACTTAAAATGAACAGATTTCTGTTGATTTATTTGGTAGTACGGCATAAGCATGTATTAATTGCACAAAGAGAATTACGGCAGAAGATATGCAAAATGTGGAAGTTCTGAAGCAAAAAATAGGAGAATAATATTGCTACCATTAAAAGAGCGCAACTGTTTTGTTTTAAAATATTTGTTTCTTAAAATTAACCATGTATTTTTCATGAATTGAAACAGAATTCTTCTCCTAAATGCAAGATGGAATACGGGTGTGATTTGATTATTCACATAGGTTTTCTTTATGTTAACAAAAATACCGCTTTCCATTAAAGCTACGCCGACGTTTATCTGGGAAGCTTATTTTCGAAGACTTTCGTGAAAGACCTTACTGTTGGGACCACGAAGCATATGTATAGGGCTTGGCACAAGAATACACTACCTACCAACAAGTAATTGGACACCCGTGCAAACGACGATAGGTGCGATCTGGATACGCGTTACCTCCGTTTACGTGTTAAATAGTCTGTAGAAAGCAACATCGCCATCAGTCGCACGCAATTTGCCATGAAGTTCTCTGATTTTCAAGAAGAGGTAATAGTCGCGTATCGCAGAAATGGCAGATCTATACGTGACGTATCCAGCGAGTTGAAGTGGAAGTTTGAGTGCTGATTGTCGAAATGTGTCCCGACCCTGCAGACCCACGAAACTGGGAATTAGCGACCGACAGGTGTCCTCAAGAAAATTCGGAAGAATTGCACTCAATCCATAGATCCACCCTTCCTACAGAGTCAGGGGACGTAGGTTGGAGTCCTATCACAGGCAAGGGTTGATCTGCAACAAGCAGCATAAAGTCGTTTCCATGAAAATAATGGGCCCCTGTGCAGATGTATATACATTAATAACCAATAATTGTCTGGAAACATATGTATATCATTTACTTCGCATATTCCACAAACGCTGCTTGGTGGACGACAGAATATAAGTGAAACAAAAAGGTAGTAGATGAACATAGTAGTCGCTTAGAAGCGGTATGGCAACTTATCGGGACCTCAAGAATTTGAACGGGGAGTTATAGTAGGATGCTATGGAAGTGGAATGTCCATACGTGTGGTTGGCGTTGAGTTGAAGCATAGAAAATAAGCAGTGACCAATGCAATCAGGAAGTGAAGATATTGTGGCATTACTAGCGCAAGAGAGCATCCAAGTAGAAAGCCAATACTTGCGGTTTGAGAACGGCGAGGAGCGTTCTAACGCATAACTAGGAAAAACCGTGGAACCTCAGCTGAGAATATCCCGAAGGTATTCCAGAGCAACAATAGTACTTGTCTCCATCAGTACTGTCCGAAAAAGCTTGATGCACCTGGCTAAGAAGTTTAGAGTGGCAGATTATAAGCCGCATATCACAAAACTCCAATAAACGGATTCGATTATCATGATGCAAAGAGCGTAAAATCTAGACGATGGATCACAGGAAAGCGATCTGATAGAGTAACAAATTTAGATTTACATGTTTCGGGTCCGATGGTAAAGTATGGGTATGAAATGAGAGAAAGAGAGAGAGAGAGCTTTGAGAACGCGTACTATCGGAATGCGTGGAACCAGTTGAGAGGAGTGTTGTCTGGGGCACTTTCTGCTGGTTCCGTCGTGGATAACTGGCTGTTTGTACGTACTTCCATTGTAAAGTGCTCGATGCATTGAGAATTACACCCCGCCTACACTATGGCAGTACACAACGGAAGGGACGATTACCCTTACCAGGGCCATAATGCACAGTGCCAAAAAAGTGCAGTGGCTACGTTGTGGTACGAAGACGCTGAAGTAAAACGATTGCTATGGCCCACACAAATTCCCAATCTCAACCCAATATCTGTGGGAGGAATTGGAATGATGATTGAGGTCCAGACTAACAGGCCAAAGGTCAGCAAGTGCAACTCGCATCTGCTTTTTTAGGAGAAATGAGAAAAAATTCCACTTGATGTAATCTAGAAATTGGTCTAAATTTTTTTAAAAGGATATTTTCTGTAATCAAGCCAAAGCTGGACCAACTCGCTTGCAAAAGCAATACGAATGATTTCACATCTTTATTCACAAGAGTCTGGTACATGTT
>JJRW01S0000879.1:106567-119575 GCA_001188405.1 Loxosceles reclusa
AAAACTAGTTCTTACATCAATGAAGTCACGGGAGAAACGAACGAGGAAACCCAGCTGCTTATTTGCAGAGAGAACTACTGACCTAATATATTCAGCGAAGGACAAGTGTGTGTCAAAAACAATACCTAGGTCAGTCGTGGTGTTAACCTCATGCATGGTTTGACATATGATGATGACACTATGGGGATGACATATGATGATGACATATGATTTGATAATGAAGGAGAGCGTCTACATCTTTTTGAAGCTTCTGACAGTCATCAATCGAAGAAATGGCTTTATATATCTTTAAGTCATTCGCGTATAGAAGACAATTAGCGTGCAAAAATATGGATGGGAATGGGATGTCGTTAATTAAAAGCAGGAACAGTAGAGGGCCCAGATTTGAACCTTGAGGCACACCTGAGGTATTCGTATAGGTCCAAGACCTGCATCCTGAAATAACTACTTGCTGAGACCTGCCACATAAAAACGCTTTGAACCAGTTTAAAAGGGTCGCCGAAAGACCTAAGAGAGACAATTTTTCAAGAAATAAAGAATGATTAACTGTATCAAACGCCCTTGAAAAACCAGTATATATTGTATCAACTTGAGAGAACGATCGTGTATCCAGAGCTTCAGAAACATCGTCGGTGAACCGTAAGAGATTCGTCGTTCTCGACCGGCCTAGGATGAAGCCGTGTTGGTTGAGCCTGGTATTAGCCTTAAACTGGGTATGCAACCGATTAGAGATAATACTCTCAAATAATTTGGAAATACGCGAGAAGATTGGACGATAGTTTCTTACTGATTTTTTTCTCCGCTCTTAAAAACGGGTGTCACTTTGGCATACTTCCAAAATTCAGGGAACGTACCTGAATTTACTGATTTGGTGAACAGGAATGCAAGCGGAGTACTCAATGTTTCAGCACAGCCCTTCAGGATGAAAGTCGGTATCTCGAGAGCTCCTGTAGTTTTCCAACTTTCAAGCCGTATATAGCGCATAATACTTACACAGGGTATATTGCATCAATCGGAGATGAAGGTGGAGCTTCTGATAAGAGCGGTACAATGCAGTCAGGATTTCCTGGCTGAAAGACTGAATGAAAATAAGTTGCAAAAGCATTAGCAATACTTTGTGGGTCTTCAAATGTTTCCTCATCAAGATACATGGACTGAGGAAGCCACAGGTTGTTTCTCTTTGATTTTACAAATTTCCAGAAGTTTCTTGGATTGTGGCAAATGGAGTTTTCGACTACGCATATGTAGTTTAGGTACGATGTTCTCATTTTGTTTTTAAGGTCGGTACGGAGATATTTAAAGGTGGCGAAGTCGTTAGTTGATCTGCTTTGGCGGCAACCTTTAAGAACAGAATATTTAAAACGAGAAGCAGAAATTATTTCCCATGAAAACCATGGAGGGTATGTTTGTCGGTTCGAGTTCGACGCACAGGTACTGATTGTTTCGAAGCATCATAAAGAATTTTGTAAAATCCGTCCACTGAGCTGTTGATATCATCGAAATTAATTGTGTTCCAGTCAGGGCATTGAAGTATACTGTATAACATGAAGTAGTTGCCTTTCTGAAGTCATAGGTATTTCGAATTTGCGGTCCGGAGCATTTAGGGTTTCTTTGGCAAAACGTGAGCTGAAGCTCAAGAGCAGGATGATAAATATCAACGGGGAGAAGAGGACAATAAACTTAATGAACTGTAACTGAATGAGTATGGTTTGTGAGCACCCAGTCCAGAATTTTTACTAGAGTGTTTATGTAGCTGCTGACATGCGTTAATCTGAAATATGACAAATAATTGATAACGCTTCCTGCGGTGAAGCAGCTAAGCGAAATATCGTAACATCAACAGTTTGGCCTTCCGTCAAAACACAGAGGTACAAAGAAACACAATTTTAAAGAAGGCACTTGAAGGTACGTAATACACGAAATTTTTCCCACACTATTTCACTGCTTAAATTTCACAAAATATACAGAAGAACTAGTGTTAGTGCTTATAATACAACACTCGCAGAATTTAAACTTCTAGCAGACCGCTTAAGTCGACGCGACGTGAGTGTATGAGTCAGAGCCAGAGCACAAAAGGCAGGGCTCTGCACTCACAAGTCGAAATACCAGAATTACCCAACTTTTCGTGAGCTTTGCTTTTCATCTGTTTCCACTCAATACGTCTGGTGACGTGTCGTCATAGCTATTCGTTTTTCTCGGGTGGAGGCGAGTACGGATGTTAACTTTTTGCGCTTGTGGTTAGTAATGTTAACAGGGAAGGGAAAGATTAAATCGTTATAAAGTCTACCTTCTGGCCTTACAACTTATTTTTTTCGTCTTAATTTTACGTCTAATTTTTGTATGCTTCTCTTCAAAAACGTAGATAAAAAAAAGGTGAAGTTGGGATATATGCCCCAGAATGCCAACGCAGACATACTGGGACAGAATGCCAACGTAGGAAAAAGTTCACTGGAAACACAATAAGACAGTCATGTGTAATTGTTACAAAACATAAAGAAACACTGGAACAAAACGTATGACAAAAGCGTATTTGCAGAACGGAGAAGAAAAGAGTTGATTAACATGCTATGGGATGTGGAAGAAAACAAAGTACAACGTACGAGGAAAAACAAACACGAAGATGTTTCAGAAAACGTTGAAATCTAGAAGGAATAAATTCTCAACGATAAAATAGCATTAGAAAACAGCTTTTGATGAAGAAGAAGGAGTAGCAATATGTGTATTATATACACTACTTGCGAAACGTATTCATGCAAAAAAACAACACAATTAGCAGAAAACAACGTGGTAATGTTTGAGTACTATGTTCAAATGTGATTGACTTTCATAAATATACATTGTACTAATATTACTCAAAGATATGATACTATTCCACGCTAAGGATGACGGTCAGTCAGTGGCAATACCTGCCAAACCATTTATGTATCACCAAATGGAACAAATCATGGCAACATACTGAACTTGAAAAATATTAACATTCTGAATAATGAACACACTGAAAAACGTGTTCGCGTTTGAAAAAAAAATAAACAATATGGAAAAAGTAAAAAAGCAGAAACAGTAATTCAGAGTGTAAGGAGAAAGGAATTAGGGAAGAAATAAATGAGTTCTTGATTATTATGATTTTTTTTAAAAAAGGCAACACTTTGAATTTCATACTAGTGTTTAAATAATATAAGGCAATTCTTTCTTTTACTCTCTCATGGAGAAATTATTTAAGGATTGGAAAAATAATAATTCGTATTGCAGTATCCAGAGCAATTGAAAATATAATATTAAAATTTCAATGGCGTTGAACGATGCGCGTCCGACCATGCAAATGTATACCTTTTGGCATCTCTTACCCCAGAACCTGCTCTTCATCATGGTGGCGTCTAGGTATCTAAACGGTGTACCTGACCGTTGCCGGATCCGGGCAGATGAAATATAAGACGGTGACGGTGGTCTAGAGACAGTTCCAGCTAGTGGATAATCCCGAGTAGATTCCGAAGCTTCGTACACGTTACGAGTCATACGTGATGCAAGTCCGTCAATCGTGACTTCACGAGGTATCACTCTTCGAATGCTGGTAATAGGAACACCACGAATGTATCAAACTTTGATGCGCAAAGCCATATTCGCTGGTCGAATAGATGATAAACGTTAATTCTGGTATCCCTGATAATTGAAGTACCTCACGAAGGATGACCTCCTTCCTCAACGTCAAATCCAGCCTAATGGATTTGAAGTTAAGATAAGTAGGACAGAAGAGAGAACTGAAATATCTGAAATTCTCTACTACTTTAAGCTGGTAATTTAACTGACGACGGTTTCTGAGGTAAACTAAAAATCAGAAGTTGTTGTCCATGGCACTTTGTCCAAAAGTTTCGCCTTGGTGATGGATTAGGGAATACACGATTCAGGTGTTGCATGATCGTAGTGGAGGTTCTCTCTTCAAAGATCTTCCAAGTTCCCGGGTTTATTGAATAGTGTGGCTTCAACTACGCACTCAGACTAGGCACCCACTACCTTTCAATGCACAATCTGAGAGCTATCAACATATTTGACAAAGACCAACCATTTTTACGATATCGGCTTGTCTCGGGAGACTAGCGGCAGTAATTCCTGCAAACTGCAGCTGCTTAAACAAAGGGAGCCCCCCCCACGAATTGGTGGAGAATAGCTTCGCGGTTGTGACGATCATTGTTGCGCAGAGACATGGCCAGACTGGCCAGGTTGGCGAGAAAATCACTATTAGCCGTAAAGCATGCTGATTGTTCTAAAGAATTTCTTTCTGGGCAGCTTGTTCTAAAGGGATTTCCGCTTTCTGGCGGAAACAGGATTTTTGCCCACTGTCTCTCTGGAATATTATACGATTTGTATTTCTTCTTTCGAGAAAGAGAGAGAGACAAAATGTGTCAAATATTTTCGATGTTATACACTGCTTGTTTTCTCATTGATTTCGGAAATAGTTTCTTTCTTATTTGGTGAAGGAAAATGCCAGCATAGAATGGAAAATAAAATGTTTGACGAAGCCATTCCGCCTAAGTGCAGTCACCTTAGAAAGAGGTAGCATAAATTAGCTGCCTAAGCTAGTGGAGGGAGATTTTGATACACCATAAGTTGCACTGAAGGTTGGGTAACGCAAGAACGACGCGTCGGGGAAATCATGGACGGTGTAAACTGAGACAAGGCGGGCATAACGTGTTACTCAAAACCAAAAGTCATAGCACACGACCCTCCCCCCTCCTCTGATTATAATTTAACATATGGATTACAGGTGGGGTTACCAAACACGATTAAAAAAATTCATGATAGCCTTCGGGCACACCAAAAAAAAAAAAATTATTTGGTATGTGTTAGTTGTGGTTGTTCTGTGTTATTTTATTAACAGTTCACCATTAAATATAAATAACACTAGCAGCAGAAATATTTGGAAACCATAGACCGTTTCCCGTTGATTTTGCGGAGTGCAGAATGTATTACTCGGGAATCAACGCATACAATCGACTACAGAGCGACAGAGTATTGACC
Organism: Loxosceles reclusa; assembly: GCA_001188405.1. Classification (NCBI taxonomy): domain Eukaryota; kingdom Metazoa; phylum Arthropoda; class Arachnida; order Araneae; family Sicariidae; genus Loxosceles; species Loxosceles reclusa. The sequence goes on from JJRW01S0000879.1 coordinate 111,581, forward strand.
GCCAGTTATGGCGTGAAAGCAAATGTTATCATTGACAGGCCATATACGACATGCAGCAAGAAATACGACACAGCGGGCAAAAGTGTATTTCTACGGGGATTGGAACACACGATAGATGCTGGTGCGGGTGCGATACATGTGATGCGATACATACCTACATTGTGGGTTCACCGGGTTGTGAGAGAGGCAGATGCAAAGCTCTATGACTGTACAGATTCAACGAAATCATTGTCCAAGATATATCACTGCGTAAGAGAAACTTGCTTCTAGTAAGTTTTAATGCATGTCTTGGGACTTGCGTCTTCCCACGCATATATACAGGACGTTTCGGAACTAATGATACAAATGATAAAGTGTGACACAGCACAACTAGACAATCAAAAATCATTATACAATGCATGATAGAAATTAAAGCGGTGGAACACTGTAAGGCGACACTTGATGTGGCATGGCGTGATGAAAAACGAGAGTGACAGGAAACCGATGAATTTAAGGAAACAAGTCTTATTTCGACAGATTACAACAACTGCTCAAAAGTGCGCCGCCAAGTGTTACGCAGACTTTACACCGTCGATTTTATGACCGCTGTACATTTGCTAAAAAATCAGGTACTTCTCGTATGGTGCAAGTAACAACGAAACTCCTGGTAACGCGCTCTAAATCGACGGATTACCGTTATAGATGAGGCTTTTCACATAGCTCCAAAAGAAGAATTTGAGGCGTGAGATATCGGGAGTCCTCTGGACATGCGGTGAGACATTCCCTACCAAACAATCGCCCCGGATGCAATGCATATTAGGCGTTACACACAGCCACATTATTATTGAATGGTGCTCCATCGTGTTGGAACAGCATGCATCATTTGATGTTTGCTGGAACAGTGTTCAGCAGCTGTCACAACAACTCTTGCAAACACACAAGGCATAAATCTCTGTCAAGGCCACTTGGCATTAGGTATAGGGAAATAAAATAGTGGTGCACGATTCTGGCCCAAACATTTATCGGGCAATGCAACTAGTACGGACAGCAGACGCGTGATGTGAGGAGTTTTAGTTTGGCACACATGATATCTGTGGATATTAGAAATCCCCTTGTGCATGAATGTGCATTCATTGGTGAATAACACATGTGTAGAAAGATCAAGGTACACGGCAGTCTGCTGCAAAAACCGCCATGCGAATTTGACCCGAGGCCCGATAATCTGCAAGTGTCTCAGGTCTTTAACCCTCTGCACATGGTACAGGTGAAATTGTTCTTCTCTCAGTACACGTCACACCGTCATACAGGGAACATGGGCGAATTGGGACATTTCTCTCGTGCTACATTGAGGGTGATATTTACTTCTACATAATAGCTTCCTTTAGACGTGGTGTAGTCACTCTCCTTGAACGCCCCGTATCTTGCACCCCACCGGCAAACGATCACTTTTTGCAGAGTTCGCTAGAAGTTCTCGGATCTGGAACGAGTCCTATCGTAAAGCGGTCTTTGTACAATCGTTCGGCTTCCTTGGCATTTCAGTCCGCAGCCCTGAACATGTAATGCGCACATCCTCTTTCTTCTGATTCGTGTACGCAACCATCTTGTTCGGAATCCACAGCACACATGACGACGGCTGTTGTGAATAGTCCTTTTATTGCTGTCTCTTGAAGCGGCCTCTAACAATTCGTCTGTTGAGCTCTTAGCATGTACTGCAGAACGATTTGTGTTTGACGAGTTGAGTTCTATCTTCTCCTCCGAATGCTGGTACCATGAGGTTTAAAACATTCATAAGCCTGAAAGAACAACACGAAGAAGTCCAGTTGAAAAGCCGGCCTCTGCCGGGCTAGTCAACGATACATGAGACTCCGAGTTGTTCAGGGCTGAGGCCCGACATTCCAATGGTTCCGTAAAGGAACTTTTCCCAACAGACATTTTGTGAATGCGTTTTGCACTCATATTTCCTTAAAATAAAATTCCTTAAAAATACAACCTAAATATTCAGCACTCGTGAATTTCAAATAAAAATTTAAACAACACAATATATAGCAATGAACTTAAATTACTGTAATTGGAGTCAGAAAACACAAGTTTTTTTTACGTAAAATAAAATATTTTTATTTTGTCTAATATTTTACAAGTCCTATACGCTGATTTTCAGCTGAGCAGCTGATTAAGTCAATGTCAAAGTAATTACACTAATTAATGTAACAAATTACGCAAATTCAATCAATTACACCACAATATGTGTGTGAATAATTCACTTCTAATTTACCAAGATTTAATTCTTTCAAATTTTGACCAAATTTAAATGCTCATGAAATTTTTTAATCAATGTCAAAAATATAGAAGAAAGTTTTCCAACTTATCTGATACAAAGGGCCAAATATTTGCGACTACTAGTTTAATTGCCTTCTGAAATCTGTAGCAGCAGCCTTCAGCAGCGGGCTCAGTCTCTGGACCACTGATCCTTTCGCCTCTAACTCACTGCTACAAAAACAAGTTTGCTTATAAACAGCTGCTCAGTGACGTCATTGTGACGTTGGTTTTTTCCTTTTTTTTCCGTGAGAAAGTGTGCATCACGGTTAGGGTTAAAAGTTACGGTTAGCGGTTACATTACAACTTTTTTTCCGTGTAAAGTCATCGCCGGGATAAAAAGCCACGAATGGCGTTGGAATGGCACTTCAACACCTAAAGACACAGAAAAAGAAAAATGTGGAAATAACCATTAAGAACGGAGAAGCGACAGGAAGCGAGATATTTTATTTTGTTTTAACAAATCTTCTACTTACTCTCTTTCAAACACGATAACACGCTGCATACGAGTGCACAGCAATGGAGTACGTATCATGGGAAGACGCATCTGTTGAACCTCACGTCTAATTAAGATAAGAAGTCAGATTCAATTTTAGGATTCGATGTGTACACCTTGTATTTAACATACCCACAGAGACAGAAATCTGCTTCAGTGATGTTGGGGGACCATTGTGATCAATGAAATGGGAAGTGGCGGGAGATAATGAACAGTCACCAAACTGCTTGGTAAACAAACGTTTGGCAGAAGACCCCACACGGGATGAAAAGCTATTCTTCATGCAAACAACGTCAGATAGAACATTCTGTTTTTGTGATTCGTCAACATTGCTTCATAGCCACTATTCGTTACCGTACACGTTCGTTGACATGCAGGGGTTATCTCTTGAAAAACATCATGGTCAAAAATGCATGTGCTTGTTACCTCACAAAACACACTCAATTTCGCGTCGTGTAAATGTGGTAAAATTCACATCATGGGATTTTCGTCCTCCCGTTTCACGCATTCCTTCGAATTAACATTACCAGCTAACTGCAAATGCACCACATCACCCGTCCACAGAATGTGTAACGACCAGCTGTTTTCATCGCCATACCTGATGAGCAATTGATTTTCCAACTTCAACCGTTGTTATTCATCGCCCACCTGCAAAATTTGGACAAGCTGGAGTCGATACGGGAACATGTAAAGTACAAAGCGCAGGATCTTGAAGGCCGTGGCTTTCGGCAACTCCAAAATGCGTGAAACACCTCTAGTAGTTACAAGATGACTATCTCATCGTGTCACGCACTGCTGCTGCAACAACTTCGACAGGAATGGATGATCGTCCAAATAGAATTCAATTGCATGTGCGGCATGGTTCTTTGAATTTGCTTATCAAGTCCCGTACAGATTGCACCAAACATGGACCTCTTCGTAGGCGACTGATTCAATTATCCATAAAAACTATTACCTAGTTGCCCGCTTCTCCGTGATTGCTGCATTTCTCGAGTTGCGTAATTTTTATCGATCGTGTTTGTTTCCCAGTATGTGTCTCGGTCCCAAATAATGAGGCCCGGGGATACAGGACGTGAGTAAGGGCGGGGAGACAGAATCGATACCACTGACTGATAGACTGAAAGATGCGCGGGCTAACTGAATCCGTACGACTATTGTGCCCTTTAAACGTGTCGTAAGAGCGGGCGACTGATTAGGGGCTGGTAGTCTGGGAAATGCATCTGCGGCATGTTGTTCATACCGGTAATAATGATTTACACATTCACCCACAGTGTTTCACAGTAAGTGCATGCTGATCAAGTCGACGTGTGCCACGCCGATGGCTCAGTTATACGGGTGACGTTCAGTCCTGGTTCGAGTCTCGGTCGGCATGGGTGTATGTTTGTCTTCACCTTATTCATGTTCATATCGTTTCTGGCACAGCATGATCTTAATAGGTACTTGAGCCACAAAAACCAAGCTTCACCACCATTACGTCAAAGTGAAAGCACCTGATTATCGAAACACATTTCATGAATCGCTAATTAATAGGAACGGTTTTCAATCACGTACCGTGATGGTTGACACGTGACGTTGTGCGATTACTACTTCTGCTTTTTCCGCCCTGAGCACTGTTTCACTCTTGGGAGTTATGCAAATGAGGTACATATTGGCCCTTATTTAACGTTTCCACATTTTCTTTTCACAGTACCTTCTTGCTCGCGTTTTTTCCTAAAGGTACCGTTGCAACGGCATTCCTGGCTTTTCACTGCGCCGATTACATTGTAATGAATAAAAGTGGGTGCTGGTGTTTGAATTTTTTCGAAGTTTTTCACTGTAACCGTAACCGTGAGAACGTGTTACCTTTTCCTTACCCTCACTCTACAAACCTTGTATCAGTTTTTCTGATGAGCACATCTAGAAAAGAGACATACATACAAAGAGGTTTCCAACCAAACATTATTGATTCAGCTTTTCACAAATTCACCCGCCCCGAAATTCAGTCCACTCTCTCGCTAATTACCCCTTGTCCCAAGCAAACGATTTGTCTTCCATTGTTTCCCTCGATCAGCTACAAAGTCGGGCGAATTCTACGTAAAGCCGATTTTCGTGTAAATTTTTTCTCCTTCCGAAAATTCAGTTTTAATGGTTTGAAGGATCCTATTTCTTCAGAAAACTCGTGGGAAGTCTATAGGTTTCCTTGCCAGTGCGGAATGGCTTATGTCGGCCAAACTTGTCGGGCGCTCAGGTTTCGCCTTCGTGAACACCAAAATTGTGTTAGGAATCAGAAAATTCGGCGATCTGCGGTTGCACGGGATTGTTGGGAAAGGGATCACCGTTTTATCTTCTCAGATGCCAAAATTATAAAAAAGGCCAGGTCACCACAAGAACTAAATTATTTGGAGGCATTTTGCATTTTATATGAGAAGGACAACCTAGTCAACTCAGACATTTTTCCTTCATTGTCAAGCGCTTGGAAACCTTTCGTTGCTGCGAGAGGGCGCACCATGCTAGGGGAGTAGAATACCACTACTGTACTCAACCCGAAACGCAAAGCCTCAGACACACGGTGTGATTTAACTTCATTCAGTGTGTTTCGTTGTTTTGAGAAAGGTGGCTGTAAGCCACTGAAACCCGGGTCAACATTTTAAAAGATTATGTACTTATGTTTTACGTTGTGCCATACTATCGTCATTAGTCTAATCATTGTTGTTGTTAGTGGTTGCTGTAATGAGCAGTTGGGAAACAGCATCTTTTCCTGTGACATCGAAAAACTTGATTTAGCATTGCAATACAAAGGACCACTTATCCTGTTCCCAGTTAAGTTTTTTACGGTGAATGTTTTCCATGTTTTAACGGTAGTATTGATGAAACATTTTTCCTGCGTTTTAAACGTTTTCTCCTGACCGATTACCCAATTTATCTGCCGAAATCATTTGCATATGTTGATAGAGATGCAATAGTTGTAAATACGCATGCACCTCGTTTTCAGAGTTACACTTTTCCAAAATTTCCTACTTAATTTTCAAAAAATTTTTATCCTTAGCACGCCACCGAAATTCGAATATTGCTATCTTCAATTGTAAATAACTTTTTAAATCAGAGAAAAAATTGAATTAAAAGGCAGTTTTCGAGCCCGTTTTCTGATTTTTAAATTTCTTTCTATTTCGTGCTGTAACTTAAAACATGAGAATTCGCGTGCTGACTATGGAAAAAACTTCATAAGCTGAAGCCTATCTCTTTTGTGCAATGTAGTCCTAGGCTCCACCCCAAATGGTTTGTCTTGATGTGTACTATCACCATTATGATTTATTTAAACATTTTATGATCATCCTATATATTATAAATGACATATATATATATATATATATATTTATATCTTCGAGTAAATAGATTTGTCGATCAATTTTAAGAAATGCATTACTTTACGTTACTTTACAGGATGCTATTCACAATATTTTGAATCCAATTGTACTGGCCTCACAATACGTATTGTTTTGAGAGAGAGAGAGGTCAAATGGTACTGGTTATTCTTTGGTGTTAATTTGCTTAGTAGAATATAATTAAAAAAAGTACTCCGCATTCTATTATACTTCCGTTGAGGATGGGAAAATTATAGGATGCCTTAGGTATTGCCGATTAAATTAAACTTTTCTATAACAGAGGAGAAGGGTCCTGTTTCTCAACCGTGAATTACGGCGAACCATAATAAAGACATTAGCTGAAGTAGATAGACACTCACTGTAGTCTGAAGAGGCTAACAAGTGAATGTAAAGTATTAATTGTGAATAATCGTGACATTTAGAGCCTTTAAAGTTTCACAGAATGCATACTCGCTTCCACTATAAATTTCTAAACATTATTTACGGACGCTCATGTCAGTTGTCATATTCCCTTACGAAATACAAAGCACTCGTCTGTTCACCATGACCTCAATCAATATTTTACTATTAAATAACCTGAAGCTGGACAAGCTAGAATAAAGTATCGGCGGTAAAACTTGCGCAGAGCGCTTATGCGGAAAATGAGTTCTGTCGATTAATGATATTCTTCGTGAATGCTTCCTCTTATATCCAGTAATTACTATACCAACTGAAATAAATCACAGTTTCAAAGTATCGTATGCGTTTGCATTTAAGTATTGCATTACTGAGCATTTTAACCGTCAATGTCTATCATTACCAACTTAGATATATCCACAATAGATAATGATAATGCGTTACCCAGGCACCCGCCGGCGTAACTCAATTAGTATAACGGTTCTCCGCAGCAGAGTGATGCCGGTTCGACACCCGGCGTCCACAAATGGCGTTTGTTTGATTGGCGCCTGAACAGGTACCCGAGGATGTTGGGGTCCATTACACATGGTCAGACCTACGTCTTGACTAGCACCTACCTGGAGGAGCTATGTGGCTCATCCCTGCCAACATGGATATAGATAACGAGTTGCCTAGGTGCATGAAGGCGTAGTGATGTCCCACGGGAGCTAACAGACCCAGGTACAGCACGGGGGTCGACAAAGAGAGCTTTTTAGAAATATTATGACACTAAACATATTATTAAATACATGTGATATAAATGGTAATTCTAAAGTATGGTTGTCGTGTCTGTGCTTTTATTACTATCAATATTTTCAAGTATCAATATGTACAAAACATACACTTTACAACTATTATATCAACTGTTTATCATCTATCATATCAACTCTGGAATTGTAATTTAAGCTATATTTTCTATGCGCTTGTATAGTAGTTGTGTTGCCTTTATAAATTTGATTTTAACAATATCTGACATATATAGAATCTTTACTGACCGACTGTGTTCACTAACTCTAGTTAATCCACGCTACTTTACCGACGAAAACCTTCCTAATTTTAGTAATGTTGGTCGCACCTAGAGTTTTTCTTTTTACAACAAGAATAACAGCAACACTCTAAGTGCTTTTTCATGAGCTTTCAGTGATGTCATTTCCTGATGCTATTCCGTACATATGTATTTCATACTAACCCATGGTACATGCTTAATTTTGCGTAAATGACAAGTGCAACGGCTTCTTACACTATTTTCCATTTTTGAACATGGAAGCGTTCATTAATGAGGCGTGTGCTTGAACGGTTTCATGAATACCTTGTGTTTAGAAATTACTGTATATATAACTGTAAAGTTGCAATACAGAAAGTCGAGTCAAAGATTTTGCAATATTTGCAACCTTGCTATATCAGTGATGC
>JJRW01S0000880.1:24368-36883 GCA_001188405.1 Loxosceles reclusa
GGTCGTTTCCTGGGGTGCTTTTCATTTGGGGCACCCAGTCAGGATTGTTTGTTGTCCATGTATTATCATGCCTTCTATTGATGGGTCCAGCCCACTTCCATATCAGTTCTTTATGCAGGGAATTATGCCGGAGACTTTGATCTCTTGTCTCACCCAAGTATTTCTCTTCCTATCTCTTGTAATATCCTACATACATCTCTCTATACTTCTTTGTGTAGTTTCCATTTTCTGAATTGCTTTTGCTGTCAGTGTCCATGTTTCACAGTTATATATTAGAACAGGAAGCACACCTACTCATTGAAGACTGTAAAGCTTTCATACAAGACCTTAGTTCATGAAATCAGTGCATACAATCATTATATTGTATATCATTAATGTTCTTATAGCTATGCACTGCAGTTTCCCCTCAGGGGCTCACCTTTTTGTGAATATGGCGAGAACATGGCATCACTGAGCCATTTCGTGTATTGTATTTACCCTGTGTTTTTGGCACAATCTTTACAGATCTTTGTGCCATTAAATTCATATTACCAACCAACCAACCATGTACTGCAGCTTGAAATTAATTACATAGACAAAAAAATGACTGGTAGCTATGGAATCGCATGATTTTCATATTTTACAACATAACTGATATTATTCATTTAAATGTGCTGTGAAAGTGATTAAAATGATAGTCCTATTTGAGCAACAGCATTAAATAAAATGTTGAAGTGAGCTTTCGCACTGTTTGTTAAATTTTAGATAAGATATGTGTATTATATATTGATGTACAACACATTAATTATATTGTTCCCTGTAAATTAATTGGTTAAAGTAGTGTAATGTGAACAACACACATAAAGACTTCTGGGTCAGAGTGCCGCGTCATTTGGAAATCTTGGTTCCAATGTTTCGATGTGATTGCACACATCTTCTTCAGGGAACTGAAAATAAAATGACCTTCTCCTTCGGGGAACTGAAGGTGAAATGACTGGTCATTTCACCTTCAGTTCCACCATGTTGATGACTCTGGCCGCGAAAGCCTTCGAAGTCTAGTGTAATGTGGTCTGGAAATGTGTAACCTGTATTATTTATTTCAAATTTCAGGTTCTATTGCATGAGTTCACGATGGATCATCAAAAGGTGATGTTTTACGTGGAACTTTACTAACGTGACCATGTCCTAGAAACTTTTGTCTTGGTAGATGAAATATCCAAAACTTCTTTTTCTTTACTGCATGAATAAGTGCTCTTAATAGCTAATTTAACACATGATTTCTATATTTTATGCTTTAAATGTTGTAGATATCTATATGCCAGTAATATGTCTTCTTTTTGTTCAGGATTTTAAACACTTTGTATAAAAGGCCTTCTTCTTAACTCACCTTCTTCTTTCATCTGTGATTCACCTCATGTATGATAAAGACACCCATTCTTTTCTTTCATGTATTTTAAAAAAAAATTTCTTGTTTATGTTGGCCTCTTATTTTGTCCACAAGAGTCCTTTAAGGTCCAGTAATTTTGCAGATCGGTTTTGTATTGTCAATTTGTGCTTCATAATCTCTGTTTTTTCCATTCAAATAATTTTTGCCATATTTATGATAGCCTTAATTCCAGCTTTTTTTTCGCAAGATGTTATCATTCAACCTGTTGTTGATTATATCTGCTGCATGAAGTCGTGGTTGAACTTGCACTGGATTCCTACCAGGAAGCCATTAAGGTTTTTTCCTTCTAAACTGTCCCTTTTTAGTGTTCCTTTTATTGCCTTCAAGTGTCCTTTTTGTGGTAAGGTGCCGTAAAGTTGGACTACATCCAAGCTGTACATTCTTGTCTCCACTTTCAGGACATTAAAAAAAAATTTTAGTGATGAAATGAGCAGAATTATATATGTAACCCTTTCCTCATGAACTCCCTAAAATACTTTGTCAAATTAATTTTTAGTTGTCGTATGGAAGAAGTTAACCCTGTTGCATTTAATCTGACTGGGTGATTCAGATTATGTATTCATTGGAAGAAAAGTTTGTAGCATTTTCATGGTAGATGGCGTTGGAGAAGTGTATTTTCATATGTGGCTCTGCAGAAATGTCAGCATTGTAAGACTTTCAGAAAGGGGGTATTTCAAGGAGTAGGTCTGTGCATTTTCTGCACATGTTGTATAAATGTGAGATGGTTTTGCATGAAAAGTGAAAATGGAGGGCAGGAAAGTGCATTTTCGTCATATGATGTTCTTTTATATCCTGAAAGAGAAAAATGCTGCACAAGCAGCCCAAGTGATATGTGTGCCCTGTATGGTGATGATGCTGTAATTGCTAGTGCTGGTCAAAGGTGGTTCGTTCAGTTTAAATGTGGTAATTTTAACCCGAAAAATAAAGAACATTCCTTCCGTCCAGCATTCGTTGAGCACGATCAGACCTTAACAATAATTCCAAATTATCCACGCCTTACATCATGGGACATAGCTGAGAGAGATGCTGCATGCATCTCATACGATTGTCTTTTGGCATTTACAGTAACTCGGATAGACAAGTAACAAGCATCTTTTGGTGCCTCATGTTGAAACGCAAGAATTCAGCTGAATCGTATTTCCATCAGTGATCCGATGCTGAAGTAGAGCAATAAAAACCTATTTTTTAAGGGAATGATCACTGATGATAAACAATGGATTATGTGTGAAAATATGACAGAAAAAGTTCTGACAAGACATGGTTAACGACCCCAAACGCCGGTCAGCACCAAGAAAGAATTACACTGTGTACCTGGTGGATTTTCAATGAAGGTGTTGTGCATCACATTTTCCTGCCACACAACCAGACATTGAACTCAGTCATGTACTGCTCAGGTGGAACTGTTGAATGTGAAAATAGATGGTCTTCCTCCAGGATGATTCGTGACTATGTTTCTTTGCAGACTCTTGAGAAATTGGCAGGGCATCGGTGGGATATACCATCTCATCTGCCATATTCATAGGGCGCTGCACCATCTGATTACCACTTATTCTGGTCCCTATGGCATTCTCTTAGGACAGAAGAAATTCACTTCCCTCGAGGCCTCACTTGAACTAGTTTATTGTTGAGAAATGTGTCAGGTTCTTGAAGTCTTGAATCATGCATCTGCTTCAAAGATGGCAAAAAGCTGTAGAACAACACATTCCATTTCTTGCTGAATAAATCTAAGTGCATCTATAAATTAATTTTGATATTTACGTATAAAACTCTACAAACTTTCGTGTCAACCACGTACGTTAACTTTTCCATAGATTTCATCAGTTTTGGGACACATCTGAATTAAGTTTAATGAATTAGTTAAAAGTAACTCTGCAGCTTTTAAAAATTTCTTCAAATTTTTATTCACATCATATGCTTGACTCATAAATTTTGATGTAACTTGGCTCCTCAAGGGCTCACCTTTTTGGTGAATATCACAAGTGACATGGCGTCCCCGAAGTGACAGAGCCACTTACCTTGTGTTTGTCAAAGCATGGCCTTTCACGTTCTTGTGCCATTGAATTTTAATCAACCAACCAATCGATGTAATTTGGCATCAAGTATTCTTCTACTTTATTTATGTATTCACCAGAATTCATCAAGTCTAATACATTTCCTTTGTCTCCTGTTCACACCAAGATGTCCTTTCTGCATTTTAGTGCAATCAATTCTCGCCTCTTTTTTTTTACTGCGATTAATTTTTCTTGTTTTTTCTCCCTTTCTATTTAATAATTTTGTCATTTCGGCCCTTATAAATGATCTTTCCATTCTCATTAAGCTTCCAAATTGGATTTTTGACTGCACCCATAATTTCATCATTATGGTACCTTTCTTTAATTGCAAACTTGTAACCCAAACTCAATAACATTTGTTGTGTTTCATTCAGTTGACTTCTTGTTAGATTCACCCCTAGCTAAGCAAATTTGGGTTTTTGGTATTTCTTTTTTGTTGACTGTAAATATCTGAAATTCACCTACTGTCCAGTGTGCTATCCCAGTACCTATAGCTCTAAGCTTCGTTTTTTTTTTTTCTGCCTTATTGGTTGTTTTTCATACATAATAATTCTTGATCCTAGGCCAGACTTATTGCCAAGCCTTGTATCTGTTTGTTCCACCAGTATATCTGCGCCGTGCCACTAGTTTCGTTATGTTTCAACCATTAAAAAACTTTTTATCATTTCCTTTTTTTTTCTTGTTTTTATTTCCTTAAATTGCTGTGCATGTTTTCACTGTCTAAGCAATTATTCTTTGCCAGTATACTCTTTAAAACCTTCTCTGCCTTAGCTTTTGCATTTTAATCTACTTTCTTTATCTATAACATCAGTAATGAGCTTACCTTGTTTTTTCTTGACAGCCTTTTCTGCTCCTTTCATTCTGCACAGGCTTTCTGCTTCAGGGATCTAGGTCCTGATTCTTAACATTTTTTAAACTATATTAACCGCTCCTCTGCTGCTGTCACTTTTTTTTATTTCCCTTGCATAGCAGCTCATTTTCTTTTTTCGTGTGTGCTATGCACATTTATATTCATCTTGAGTAATGTTACTTCTGTTGTTCAACTGCAGTTCAGTTTCATTTGAATTTTGCATTGCAGAAGAGTTTTAGCCTGAGGGTGTCAAATACAGTTTGGAGACAATTCAGGAAAGAAAACTCTAAAATTTATGTTATGCTATAAATTAGTGAAATCTCCAAATTGAACTGAAATTGAACAACACAAAAAACATGATTCAAGATGTAAATATTTGTCTTTGTTGTATGCTGGATAAAAATATTTCTCCCTGCCAATTTCTGCACTACAGTTATCTAGTGATTTTTATCTGCCTTGGGATTACAAAGTGTATGGGTAGATTCAAGTTTTTAAAATTAATCCATACATTTTGCAAAATTTGGCACTAGAGGAAAAACACGAGCAAAAAATGTAGATTGTATAAATTAAAGTATGCAGTAGATAAACTGCTCTAAATAGAAAGTCACTTATATGATCACTTTCGCAGAAAGTCATATGCTATATCAATGGAGACAAAAAAGGAAAGCAAGCAATTGAGGTAGTTTGTACATTTGAAGTATGATCATGGACAATGGGTAATACTTTAAATAGTAGGTAAAAACGAAAAACAAAAAAGCGATAATAGGCAAAGTAAAAGTGCTTAGATGAGTAAATGTCAGTGATCTGCTTTTAACAGGCTAACCTCTAAATATTATTGGCATAAAATCGTAAGATGTACTAAATATTAATATCTTACATTTTTCAATGAGACAGTGCATATTAATGCGTAAGCTGTAAATTGGTGCTAAAGAAATTAATAAGTATAGTAGAAAGAAATGATATTTTTTGGAATCATAATTATGTATTCATTATTCATACATACATGCAAATCTTATGTCTGATTGCACTCTTTGTAATCTATAAGGCCATCAATCACTTGTCATCTGTTAGCTTTGATTTCTCTTTCAAATGAGATATAACTATTTAGTGCGTTGACATATAGAGTTTTCCAATTTTTTTAAAAGCATGATTAAGAATTTACATGATACGTATCATTCCATTGTTTGTTTTACTTCAGCGTATTTTTATAAACTGAATAAAGTGTAAATTTTAAGTGTACATCTAATTTTGAAATTTTCGAATTGATATTTCTATTCTGGAAGCAATTGCATTAAAAGGAAGTGAAACTAATAAAATTCTTTATGGCAGTGAAAAGTAACAAAGAACTGTTAAAAACTAAACTGGAGAAACATCCTTTGTAACTTGTAATCGAGTAATATAACAATATCTCTGTCCTGTTGCTGTGTACGTATGCAAATTGAAATGAATAAGAATTTAAGAGCACAATTTCCTTTATTGTTTCAGAGCATTCTTTAAAAACATTTTCACCATTTCATATGCAGCTGACTTTAAAGTGTACTTTTCTTCAGCTTTATTCATTTACTTAATTTTAAAATGCAGTGGATTATGAATGTTATTTTCTCGTGAATTTATATTATTAAACCACAGGATTAGTATTCTACATAAAGGGGAGCAATTTGGGTGAAAGTAATATGAAATCTTCGACTGCCAACGAAAATTACTATTTTATGCTACAATGTTTGTAGTGTGGAAATAAGGCATACTTTTTTTAAATTTTGAAATGTGTTCTCAATGCACTCATACTGATGTGGTCTGTTTATATACCTGATTATTGTTCTAAAAAAAAGAGAATGGCTTTTTTCCATGACCAAACTTGAATTTTAATAAGACCGTTTACTACTTTGAAATATAGTGAGAACATATAAATTTGTTTTTACTGTTAATGTGCTTTTAAACAGTGTTTTAAAACAGCAAATGTGCAACTTGAGACATATTAAGAACATATGTTGATCACAAGGAAACACAAAATTTTTTTACAAACATACAAATTTAGAAACATTGTGTTCTTAAATTGTATTCTCAGCATTTCTAGAGTAACTTCATTGAATGTCTCAAACATAAGACCTCAATATAATTGAGCATTTGTGGCAATAATCGGAGCAGTCATGTACTTTATAGCTACAGGGGGGCACAACTGGCACTGGTTGAGCATATTGTACTGGGAAAATGCATCCAAATTCTATTATTGTATGTGCAAGAATTTTGCATAAGTTTATGCAAAGTTGTATTACTTCATTTGTAAAAGCCTCGGGTGAGCCTACAGCTTGCTAAGAAAAAGTTGTCCATTGTGATGTATTACGTACAAAATATATTTACAGTACAATCTTTTTGATTTCTCTGAATTGACAATTTATTTGCAATGTATCAGTTTCAAATGTTAAACGTAAAGTAAACAAAAAACAATATTCATTCACTTTCAAATGAATGGAAGGATTTTCAAACTTCAAACTAGCGATGAAAAATAAAAATAATACATTTTTGTAGTTTGTTTTAAAATGTAGTAAAGCATATAGTGCTGACACTTCATATAAAATAAAAAAAAGACTGCACCAAGTTCTTGAATTGTAGCAAATATCTCCCTTGCTTCAAATTTTCACTCTTCTTTACGTAAACTTGCATGGCCTGTAGAGTCCTTCATTGTCTACAATTTTTCCTGTAAAGTACAATGAGATGAGTAATTCATGCAACTTATGTAAGAAGTTCTATTGTAATAAGTTTGTCATATAAAAATATATTATCAAAATCTAATTCTTGAAGTATGTAATATAGTGAATGACTTTAAAGATGCTGTGGAGTAAGTTTCCACATGGGCTTGCTCTCTGGTAAGTATGGGGAATGCTGTAATGTGTCCAAACTGGTTAATGATATGTTTCCGACTTTGTGTTATTAAATTATCACAACCATTTGTAGTATAGGGGAAAACTGATTATTTTTAATGCAATTATAGAGAGAGAGGGAAATTTGCTGTACAGTTTCGAAAAATTATTATCTTTGTCATCACGTACTTTTATTTTCCAAGTCAGTTTATCGAATCTATGACGTGTTATACATAAAATTTCATAAGAAATAGTATATAGGAATACTATCGCAAATCGTGGCATACTGATTAGTTTCTCTGACATGTATGGTGACCCAGTTAAAGCTTCAAAAACTAGACCTGACAAGCATAGACCACTATTCCAAAGATCAACATACTTCAGTTATTATTACAAAAAATATATGTATATATAAATGAATGAAATAAAATACAAATACATTAATATGGTTAATCGCTTGTTCAAACTTCCTTTTTTGTAATTTTCTAAATAAATTTTAATTTTATTGCGTTCTTGAGCATCATCTGGTAGAGGTTTTTGGTTTTGATTCTTGCATTACAATACTCTTGTAACTTAATCGTGATTCACACACAAGTAAAATGACCATGCTGACATGATGGTCTTAGTTTCTTTAATAAAATGAAAGAATCAATGTTAAAATGGATGCTAAATTTTGCAATATTGAGCATGATCAAGGCCATTTTATAATCAAAAACTTGTCTTGTAGTAATGGTGTAAATGGTAATAAAAATGTTACTCACTGGTGACAGAAACGATAAGAATTATATAAAAAGTTTCTGTAATTATGTATAATAACCAGTATATTTCAAAGTATATTGCTGAATTAGTTTTTGAATTTTGTATTTGAAATGTCTTATAGCATACGAAGAAAGCTACTCACTCTAAATTGAAATTATTCAAATTGAATGAAAAATAATCAACTATATTCTGCTACTTACATAGTGTGGGTTTCAGAATTTAAGGTCACTTCTTGAGCATGAAGATAAATGTCTCGAGTAAACAAAGAAGAAAAAAATATTTACATCACAGTACAGAATGCAGGAATCAAAATGAAAGCATGTTTTCTATAGAATAATTTTGACAGCAAGCAGAAGGTACCAAAAGGCAAACAGAAAAGCTGTGTAACATACATCATTAAACAGTTGTTCAACATGCAGAAAAGTTCATTTCAAGTGTAATGAATTTTGTAACCCTTTCAGCCATTACAGATTTGTGAACAACTGAGAAAGAAATCTAGCTAATGGTCAGGCCAGAAACCACGTTTCTATAATTTGTATTTTAAGACAGGAGTATCTGCATGTGCAAGCATTCAAAAAAAAATTTTTTTTTAATTCAGCTTGTATGAAAAATCTTTGACCGTCATTTTTATAGCTGTGTGTGTGACCTTATTACAGTTTTAATAGTTATACAGAAGATCTTTTGCATCAGGAAATGATGAGTAGAGTATCAGTTGTGTTTATCGTGTACATCAGACTATCCTTAAGTGAAGGACCACAAAATTGGACGAAAAGATGATTGCATAAAAGATCTTGTGTTGTAATCATGGTTTCAGTATTTTGGGCATGCATTTAACTACGCATGCCTGACAGCTTTTACCAATGAGAAAAAATTTCCCAAAGTCTACTATGAAATATGGCAGCTATAAAAACCTGAGGAAATTTTAAGGTGTATAATAACACTGGAAAATAAGTATTCTTACATTTGTGAAAGGATGACATTTTCTAAGGTTTGTTTAAGGATGACATTTTTATCTGATCCAGCACTATTTTTTCTTAATGACAAAAAAGTTTTTAGAATCTTACCTGAGAGTTGATGCCTTGAATCTTGAATTCACTGCTGTTTCTTCATTTTTTCGTCCATCCAGTCCACGTGGAGGTGATGTCCCCAAGGTTTGGCCAGTCCCTTGAAGAGATCCATGTATGCCTTCACTGCATTCTCTCTGTTGTTCAATGTCACGATTCCAAAACCACTGTTCTTCCGACTTTCTCTTGGATATTTGCACAGATGTACTTTTGTTATTCCTTCTATTTCTTGGGAAAGTTCCTTGATGGCTTCATTATTTTTAACAGTGCATGGGACCCCTTTTATAAACAGTTTATAGTTCTGCAGGGGTCGGGCGTTTATTTTCTTGCCTTGCCGCACGTTTTTCTGCTTTAATTGTTCTATAGCACGATGTGCTTCTGCAGGGTTTCCAAATGTAATGAAGCCAAATCCGCGATTCTTGTCCACGCTTTCTGCCAATAACGTAACCATGTAGACACTGCCTAAACTTTCAGCAATGTCTACAATTTCATCTATGTACATGTCTGGCGGCAATTCGCTGATGTTAACGTCACAGTCTCTAGTTGGGATAACACCAATCCATAATGGAGAAGGCCCATAGACATGAAGTTGCCCACATTGCGTTATGTTTGCCTGTGTCCGCCAGGTTAATAGCGACAGTCTTTGCTGAAGAGAGGACATTTTTCTTAGACTCTTGGAAACAGCAAACAATCTTTTGTTTACAAAGAACAACAACAACAACATTCATGTGTTGCCAGATTTTAAAGTTGATTGTACTGGTAAAACAAATGAGAGAATTTGGTGGTTATAATCTTATGGTTTTTGTGTTTTATCCATTTGGCGGAAATTTCTCGCACTTGTCGTTTTTATCGAATTTGTGATTTTCGTACTGACTCGAAGGCAGCAGCAAAAATTAAACTGGAGTGAATTTACTTTTTCTCTTCTGGAAACAGTTTGCCATATTTATCTTTCCGCCCGTCACCACGATAGGCATGAAGGTTCTACTAGCGCCTAGCGCAGTGGCGCTCAAGTGCGGCCACCAGAGATATTTTAGTTTTGATTAATCGATACTTGCAATGACATTTTTACAATATAAACAACGACAGAGACATACATGCTTGCATAATACACTCATTACTAAAAGTTAAGCACGTAGGGGTAAAATGCGAAAAATCGACAAGTACAGCTTTGATTGACACGAAATGCGGCAGGAAAGTAGCAAATAAGTTTATGTATATAAGAAAAAGAAAAAACATTATTACACAAAGATGAAAACGATGTTGATTTTTTTCATAAGTTGTAAGATGAAGTCATGTTGGAGTCATTAACGGAATGATGTTTAAAGCCAAAGCAAGCAAAGAAAACTGGCATTAACAGGGTATGTGACCATGCTTTCCATTAGGTGATCAACCACCGCAGAGTCAAGTAATCGCCATTCCTCCCGTAGAGCAGTTTGAAACTCTGTGAGAGTAGCTGGTGTGGACATCGTGTATACACAGCACGTCCGAGGGCATCCCAAAGATTTTCAATGGAATTAAGGTCGGGCGAATACGCCGGCCACTGCATATGCGGAATCCCCTCACTCTTCAGGTAGTCATGGACGATGTTAGCTGTATGGACACGCGCATTATCATCCAATAAAATGAAAGCAGGACCAACTGCTGCAGCGTACAATCTCACAGTGGAGGGTTTAGGACTTCATTCCGATACCGGACAGCCATCACAGAACCCCGTCTATAGATGTGCAGGTTGGTGCGATATCCCAACGAAATCCCTCGCCATGACGCTTCCACCTCTGAATATGTGATGTTCTGGGGCTGATTACGTGAGCCATGTAGTCCAGATTCTTACACGCTTGTCATCTGGTTGCAAGACAAATCTCGACCCATCCGTGAAGATAACGTTGCCCCAGTCAGACACAGTCCAGTTGACATGTTGCCGATATCACTTTAATCGTGCACCTCTGGATTGGACGGATACAGGGACACAAACTTCTGGTACCCGGGTGTACAGTCTATTCATGTGTAACTTTCGGCGCACAGTTGTGGCAGATATCGCCTTACCAATGGACACTGTAACCACAGATGTCACACGTGTGGAGGTCGTTCTTTGATTCCGCTTGGCAATAATAGCAATATATCGATCTTCCGCGGGGGTCGTAACCCTTGGGCGACCGGCCGCAGGTCTTGGACAACTGTTTGGAATTGTTTGCATAATTGTGAAATGACGGAATGATGAATGCCAAAGAAAAGAGCAACATCTGCGATTGATTGTCCTGTTTCAATGCGTGTGACAGCACGCCAGCGCTCGGAATCTGCCATTCGTCTTCTGGAAGCCATAGAAACGCGGCTGTCTTGAAGATAAAGCGTGAAGTTGTAACTACTTTTCCTCAGCACTTACATTCATTTTCTGTAATCCTTCACAATGCCGACTTCTTATACTACCGCCTGTTTTGCATATTTCTCATCACGAAACCGTTATTGGTTGTTACATAACATATTTGCATACTTCCGTCTACCTCTGCACGAATCGGAGCCTCTCCAATTCATATTGGCTTATAGAAATTAACATTTTCCTCTGTATACTTAACCTTTGACAGTGAGCGTATTACAATATCACACTAAGTTTGTTGGATGAGGTGATGGGACCGTAGTCTGCCCCTGCAGCCACAAGAAGAGTTTTACTGAGAACCCCTAGTCTTTTATCTATACCAATCCGACAGGGAAAGAATACACAGGAAAGAAATTTCTCCAGGTATTGTAGCTGTCGTCGACGCTCAGAGGTGCTAAATGTTTTTCTGTCCCTTTCGGAGATCGGGCCCGAGTCTGTCGATTGGTACCCGATCGCAATAACCATTACACCAAATCAGGCTCGATTGTTTAGGAGAACGTACAGATATTTACCTGATTTGTGTCCCTTTGGTGTAGTGGTTTGCGCGATGAAGTACCAACCGATAGACCCAGTTTCATTTATCACACATTTAGGATTTCTGAGCGTCAACGACTATTATGATACCTGGAGAAATCCCCGTGGTGTAGCCACAACCGGGAAAATCGCATCATCACTTCTGACATGACTCTTCTTGGTGTGGTCTAAATGAACGCCCAAGGAATCGATTTTTCCCTACGTCATACTCCTTGTAGACAGATGTGTTAACTCTGTTCTTTTCTCTTTGTCAATCAAGTAATGGTGTACCAAAAATAATGCTGCGTACTGCTAACGCCATCTGGTCTCCGGATCTTATAGCTGCCGTATTTGTTCACAGATGTTAAATGTGTTTCTGGCCCATCCTGGGATTACATAGGGCCCATCTTTCTCAGGGATGGGTCCTATATAATCCCAGGGCCCATCCTTCTCAGGATGGGCCAGAAATACATTTAGCATCTCAGAACATATCCGGCAGCTATAAAACCTGAAGGAAAATTTCTTACGGCTGTGTTGCAATTGCGCCGTAGCTTGGGGAATTACGTAGGGAGATTGCGTCATTGCTCCGAGGACGAAAGGAGAAAAACGGATAGAAAGTTGAA
>JJRW01S0000880.1:48169-58467 GCA_001188405.1 Loxosceles reclusa
TTAAGGTTGTTATAAATATTTTTTGTTCTCTTTTTCCCTCTTTTTGCCAAAGTCACCTGGACTGATTTTTAATTTTAATTAGGTCTAGGATCTCGTCCGGAAGCCTGAGGTCGTGGGTTCTTTCCTTTAGTTTTTGTGCTTTGCTCAACGCTTGTCTTGCGTAATTGTCAAGAGTTTTGATTTCGTCATCAATTTCTTGAATTGTGTTGGTATTGCATTTTTTATTTTTGTAGGAAACTTCCATTTCACGTTTGAATGCAGTCCAGTTTGTGGTGTAGTTATTTGTGAGGTCTTCCTGGTAATCAAGTGGTAAGTCCCAGACAACTGGTAAATGATCAGAATCCAATTCATCTTTGACATCTAGGGTGCCTATATTATTAAGCCCTTTAATCACCGCAATATCAATTACGTCACTCTTGGCCATCGTAATGATAGCGAGTTGGTTTGGCTGGACCAATAATTGTGAATTTATTTTCCTGTGCGTATTTTTTCAGCCTATAGCCGTTTATGTTTGATATTTTACTATTCCACAGTGGGGACTTTGCGTTTAAATCACCGACCATGATCGTCGGGATGTTGCCATTGAGAACTGCGTCTAGGTCTTTGACCTTCAGTAGCTTACTTGGTGGCTTGTACGCAGAGATTAATTGTAAATCACCCACTGTGGTGTTCCTGATTTTTATTGCAACAGCCTGTAAGTTCTCAGTTTTTTCAATACTGATAGAGTGGTGATTAATTGACTTTTTAATATAAAGAGCCACTCCTTCTGTTGAGCGACCTCGGTTTGAATAATGAACAGTATCTCTGTAACAATAGTAGTTACTTATGTTAAAAACATCTTTTTCATTTAGATGGGTTTCACTGACGGCAAATACATCTAAGTTGTTTTCGTGCACGCCAGTGGAGTTATGTTTTATGCCATTCGCGTTCCAGAAGGCAATTTTTAGTTTGTTTCTTTGTAATATTTTATTTATTTCCATTGAAAATTTTTCCCACTTCGTTTATTGTGTTGAATATAATTTCTACCTTCCCCATGAAAGTATTTGCCGTATTAAACTTCTGGAACGCGTCTGACAGTAGTGTTATAATGCCGGCGAAGCTCCCCAGTCCGCCGAAGCCTTCGGTCTACTCTGCGGAGGGATTGGGCGAGGTCACACCGGCGGTCTCGCCGTGTTCGCCCGCTCCCGATTGGCCCTTGGCCGCCGCGGCGAAGGACCTCCCGGGCGTGACTTTTTGTTTACACCCGTTCTGGCCGCGTTTTGGGCAAGAATTTTATTTTTTAATGCATCTCTCGCTTTAATATATGCGGGACACCCACGAAAATTTGCCGTATGGTCGGATTTGCAATTTATGCAGAAGGCTGGGGTGTCCCTAGCCTTCAAACAGGACGATGTTAAATGATTTTTCCCGCATTTGAGGCATCCGGGCTCATTATTACAAAAAAAAGGACGAGTGCCCGAACGCTTGGCACCTGTGGCACTGACCGGGCCCCCCTGATCTTCTGAAATTTTCAATTCTGATCTTTAGATGCATTAGATTGTCTAGTTCTTTAACTTTCCTACCTTCCTTGTCCACGTAAATGAGAAAGATCGGCATGGGAGCCTTATCCTTACCTCGTTTTAGTTGTACGACATGGTGGGCGTTGTAGTTCTTTAGTCTCAGTTCTTCCTTGATTTCGTCGCACGGCGTGCCCACAGGCAAGCCCTTGATTACGAATTTGAAAAACTTTTCGTTCGGTAATGCAAAGGAGTGGAAGTCCACTTCGTTGCTTCGTAGTATCGATGTGGCAAAGCGTAATTTTCCGCTGTGCTGACTGAGATTTTTATCGTATCATTTCGAATTTGTCCTTCGAATAATGAACTAAGAGGATTTAATAAACCGTGCATAGTTTTCCAGTTGTGTTTCCTGGAGGTGAGGATTATAGGTGGAATTTTCTGCTTTGGTTGCATAGTGATGGTAGATCCACTGGCTGTGGGATGGGTGGGGGGTTGGGTGCTGGGCATGGATTGGACATCTTCCATATCCGTAGTATGGTCTTCTTCATCCCCCAAAGCCTGTAATTTGTTTGACGTTTCCAGTGTTTCATCCTGTACTCCTGATGTTTGTAGGTTTCGTCTCCTCAGATGCTTGGACGGAGCTCGAAATTCCGCCTCATCGGTTTTCTTTGACGAGCTTTGTTGTGCGTTTACTTTGGCACACACGTTGGATAGCACATTGGGTTTTATCTCGTTCATTTCGGCAAGGTACATATTCTTTTCTTCATGCAGTCGTACGACTTTTTGAAGTGTTTCGACGTCGTTCGGGTTTTCCTTTAGCCTGATTAAATTTAGCTCCTCGTTGATTTGTTTCACTCTCGCCTCCATTTGGCAGTGTATATCAACTCCCTCAGAGAGTTGAGCAATGTTTGGCACGTTAGTTTCGTTCTGCATGATGTTGGTTTCCATAGTAGTCAGGTTATCGGCAATAGTAGTAGGATTGTCCGTTTCTGTTCCAAGTCGTGATCAGTAGTAAAGCAAGCCTGCGATAGGAAACGAGCCCTGATAAGGGCTGCAACTTAGTTTCGCTTCCTATCGAAACCAAAACCAATAGGTTCGGAGCGCAAGACAGCAGGTCCGTATCCCTTGGCGACCACACCCGGTCTCTGGAACAAAGCAGACGAAAACCACCCTGGAACGGGGACAAGACCACATTGGATTTCAAACAATGCACCAAACGTGCATTGACCATCCGTTTCAGTAGTTTACACATGCAGCTGGTCAGCACAATAGGCGCTGACCAGCGGCATATAATTCAAAGGTGAAGTGGGATCCTTCCCAGATTTCGGAAAGGGCAGCACAATAGCATGTCGCCACGTCGACGGAAACTCCTGCTCCAATCAAATGCGGTTGAGCAACCGCAATAGCACACGGAGCGAGTCAGGAGACAAGTGTCGCAACATGGCGTAGTGCATATTGTCGGGTCCAGGAACAACATCCCGAGAACGAGACAGAGCTGCCTTACGAGAAACGTAAATTGAGAGTTGTAGTCATCCGGTGTAAAGGGTCGGAAGGAAATCTCTGTACGTTCAGCGGAAGATTTAATGTCCTGGAACGACGCACTGTAGTTAGTGCTACAAGAAACCTGGGAAAAAGATTCGGCCAAGACATTCGTAATAATGGGAAAGTCAGACACAGTACCACCATTTGTGCACAAGCAGGATATAGGGTGGGACTTATAACGGCCACAGATGCGATGAATCTTGTTCAAACAACCTTCGAAATAGTGGAAGACGTGGTGCTGGACACAAACTTTCGCCATGACTCCCGTTGGCTGCTACGGCGGACATTACGGATATATGCCCGAGCCCGCTGGAAACGCGTCATATTACCCGGAGTCGGATATCTGCGAAAAATTTCCCACACCTTCTTCTGGCTTTCCAGGCTGCAGAACAGCTGTGGTTCCAACAAGGTTTAGGTGAGCAACGGAAAGTTGGAGATGTACGAGGTACAGACGACGCAGCTACTTGAAGAGCACGCGAAGTCACCTGGTGCACTTGCTTGGTCTATGGATGGAGTCTGTAGCACGTCTTCCGTTAATACAGATAAGGATGCAAAACGATCCCAATTTGCACAATCAACTTTCCACTTCGGCAGGCTGGTGAACTCGCTGCCATGAGTGGGTGAAGACGTTAACAAAATAAGAAAGTGGTCATTCCTCAGAGGGCGTGAAAGTACAGACCACGACCACAGGGGGTACTGTGACGGAGAGTACACAGACAGATTCAAAGCAGTGAACGGACGCGCCGGGCCATGAAAATACGTCATATCACCAGTTTTGAGCAGGGACAAGTCGTGATCCGTGAGCAAGCGCTCCACAGCGCGACTCCTGCTATTGGTAGACGAGCAACCCCATAGCGTGCTGTGTCCGTTGAAATCTCCAAGCAGGAGAAACTGTTGTGGAAGCCGAGTCGCCAGATCGGAAAAGACACAGTCTCTTGGTGGCAGATAGACGGAGCAAAGCGTGAGCGTATAACCGACAGAGATACGCAATGTAACGGCGCGACCGATGGAAGGCACATGGTGAGAGGGAAGAAGAGCAACGCTTCCATGTGCGGCAGATGAGTCATTGTCCGTACGATACAGGCCATAACCACGTATCTGGACTTCAACCGTCGGACGCAGGAAGGTTTCTTGCACAGCAACACACAGGAGAAAGATCATACAACAACCATTTCACATCATCCAGATTGGCACGCAAACCACGACAGTTCCACTGTAGGATTGTTTGTGACATGAAAAATTACTTAGGTGGCGGCGGCTTCGGTTTACTACCCTCACGTTTGGACACTGCAGCAGGAGGAGGAGCAGTATCCATAACGTCCTCGAACGTAGACAGCTCACTAAAGGAATTAGAGAGCTGGAAGGTCCCATGAAGAACCACTCCAGTGTCAGGTTCGCGGTGGAGCTTTTTCGAGCCCTTGGGTTTCTCAAGACAATCGATTTTTGCGCAGGAGTAGGTGGTGGTTTCGGCGGCGACGTTCTGAGTCGTACAAGAAGCCTTCGAGGAAGACTTCCGACGCGCAGACGATGGCGGAGCAACACTGGAAGGAGGAAAAGCCAGTAAAACAAATGAAGAGGAAAAGCTGAGAGACGTTTCGAACTCTTGCGACCTGGTGCTGCGAGTAACCTCCACGTAAGACAGCGGGGTGGTGTAGGCGACACGAGCTTTTTTAGCGTCTGCGTAGGAGAGATGTTGTACAACATTCACTTGTGTGTGTGTGTGCTGGATATTCTTCTCTTCCTGTCACTTAGGGCATGGCCGAGAATACGCAGGGTGGTCACCGTGGCAGTTGACACAGCAAGTAGGTGAAAGACACTCATTCTCATGAGCAGGACCGCTGCAACGTGGGTAAGTCGCAACTCCACGGCACGAGTCCTGTCCAAGACCTAAACCCTGGCATTTAAAGCAGTGCAGCGGATTGGGGACATAAGGCCGAACGGAGCCGGAGATGTAACTAGCGGTGATAGAAGATGGTAATGCTGGTTTGTTAAACGTTAAGATAACATGCTTAGTCGACACAGTCTGACCATCTCTACGCATACAGATACGTCTGACTGCCATAACGCCATGTTCGGAAAACTCTTGAAATTCCTCCTTGTGTGGAGACATTCATTAGATCAACTTCTGAGATCACTGCTCGGGAGGAATTCAGAGATTCATGTGGAGTTATTGTGATCGGCAGGTTGGAGAAAGTGGTAGATTTCAGGAGAGAACGAGACTGTTGATGAGAAGCAGTTTCTATCAGGAAATCACCCGATCGCAGTTATTTTAATCGATTTAGGAGTACCGCCCAGAGAGTAAATACCCTTTGATATGACAAATAGCGACACAATTTCGAATAACCAGTGTCAGATGAATGGATTATGAGGAATGGTGGTGCATTGGCGTCAGTGTCAAAAAGTGAAGAAACAGGACATTCGGTTCGGGCCCTCTTGGAGGACCCGCTCGAAGAAGGTAAAAGATTTTGTGTCCATGGAGGTGAGAAGTTTCGGCTCCTGGCAGCCCCACCCACCACCGAGCACAACAAGGGGACGTGCAAGCACGCCACGGTTGACCAGGAGCAATACCATCACAGACGAGCCAAACGGAAAGACTAATCTCGCCGGACCGATCGATCAGTTGACCAATCGCCAAGTTGATCGATCAGCCAAGGGACGCGAAGGAACACGCTGTCTAGCCGACTGCAACAGCCCGGACCACGACTGAAGCTCCTGTCTAGCTGAAGCAGGGGCCAAAGCAGTGTATTGGAGACAGTACCTCGCCACTCAACTGCCGGGATCCCTCTTTCCAGCGACACGTGTCGCCGCACACGGCAAACATGCAGCCACGCAGAAGGCGAAGATGGAAACCCCTGTAAACGCAGGGAATAGCCGCGTGAACCGCTATCTCTCGAAGAAATCATAAGTGCAACAGTAAGACAACACAAGTCACGATGTGACAGACACAATAAGTAAAAGGTTAAGGTGGACGTCAAAAAAGAATCAACAGAAAACAAAGAAAGGTACAAAAACGGAACGAAACCAAACGTCGTGACAAAGCACGGGAACATAACTGACAGTCAAAGGAAGAACAAAACGGCAACACATGTGGCTCAGGCACCTCGACCTCCCCCGTACTTGTCACAAAGGCAAGCCCCTGAGAAGGGGGGGGGGGGGGCGGTGAGTGAGCAGGCCAAGCCACAGGTCCGTCACGTCCGATCCATCGTGCGGGATATGTGGTATTCAAGAAGTGCCGGACCGTGCTGGTAAAAGTGTACTGGGGCTCCATCGTGCATAAACCACGTCTCTCTGGATGGCGAGCGGAACAGCTTGCAACAAACTTGGAAGCACTTGTTCCAAAAAGATACGGTATGTTGCGCCGGTCAAAACGGTGTGGGAAGATGTAAGGGCCTACCATGGAATCACCAAGGATACCTACCCAGATGTTAACGGATAATTTCTGCTGCTGTTTACGTGGGGTAGTGAAGTGGGGATTGCTGTCAGACAAAACGTGTTAACTGCGTAGGATGAAAATGCCATCTCTGCTGAATGTTGCCTCATCACTAAATAATACCAATGCAGGAAATCGTGCTCTGCCATTTCTGGCGTTCGTACATATGGCGAATGTCCTGCATGGCTGTTTGAGATGGCAAACGAACCGGTGTCTCGCAGTCGTCGATCCATACTGGCGGAGGTCGGATGACTTGCAATACGACGCGTTGGAAACCGTTGCTCGTACAATCTTCGTACTTCGTGCCCATTCCCTTTTGCTTCACCGTATGTGACGGGTAATCCGCCACTGCCTTCAGGAAATGCTTCGGACGATGTTATCAAGGTAATACTTTCACGCTTGGATGTTGTGCCGTTTTTAAAGGACGACGTGTGATCTGATTGGCTGTTTATGGACCCTACTGTGCTGCTGCTTCTCACCGTGCATTTGCATATGGTTTGGCTTGTCACACTACAGTCATGTCAGCACATGAGGTCTCATAGAATGGATCCTACTGCTTAAAGGTTTCCGTACTACGAACATCCACGCTTACACCGGGATTCGTACCCGGAAGTTGTGGACGGGACACCAGTGCGCTACTGACCAGGCCATATTGCGCAGGAGATATGCTACGTAGTCAGGTATCTAACGACGTCAGTGGCGAAGACTTGTTCATGCTCGATGCATTTTTACTTTACTCTTTTCTGTCTCACAGAGTGGAATGTGATACTATGTTCCATGGTCAATTATTGCATGTCTGGATGGGGTGTATACAGGGTGAGTCTAAATTGTTTTTTCAAAATAAGAGGGTGATAGTATCCATCCAGACGAGCAATAATGATCATGGAACATAGGGTCACATTCCACTGTGTGAGGCAGAAAGGAGTAAAATTAGAATTTCAACATGAACTGATAACAGTGTTGGAAATGTGAATGAACGATACAAAAAGTTGCACAATCTGATTTATTGATGAGCAAAAAACTCCCACCAAATGCTCAAAGTGGCGGCTATGCATATCGTTGCACAATTCACACTGGCGAAGGAATGACTGGTGCACCCTCTCGAAGATTCTAAGTGTTGTGTTAATTTTGTCTGCGGCAACAACGATTCTTACTACGAGATCTTAAGTAGAGTCCACAGGCGTCTTGTACACTAGAGATTTCATGTGCTCCCAGAAGAAATAGTCCAGTGGGTTGAGGTCCGGTGAACGAGGAGGCCAAGCCACAGGTCCACCATGTCTGATCCAACGTATGATCTGATTGGCGGTCTACTGACCCTCCTGTGTTGCTTCTTCTCACTGTACATTTGCATACCTAACAACCTCAGAGGCAATGACTTGTTCACGCTCGACACATTTTCACTTGATTTTTTTCTGCCTCGCAGAGTGGAATGCGACCCTATGTTCCATGGTCATTATTGCTTGCCCGGATGGGTACTATCATCCCTCTTATTTTGTAGAAACAATTTAGACACACCCTGTATACAATCTCACAAACTTTTTACTGCTGTTCTTGAAGTTTAAGTAAATTCGAACTGGGAACAAAAAGGGATTCGAATCGTAAGTACTTCAGCCATCTTAGATTTCCAGATATTACCTTTGCTACAGAAGTAACAGATTTACAAATTATATCAGTTATGTGAAGCAAGTAAAAACAAAAAGTTGGGTTAAAAATGAACATAAGTATGACAAAAGTTATGTTTAATAGTTTCATCAAGAAATATACTATTGAAATTGACAAAATGTAGTTAGACGAAGTTGAAAATTATATTTACCTTGGCCAACTGGTGACTATGGATGGAAACATGGACAAAATTAATCGCAGGGTGAAGCTTGGATGGAGAACTTTCAGAAGGAGCAGTATAATATTTAAAGGAAATATGCCATTGTGTTTGAAAAGTCTTCAACCAGTGTGTGCTTCCTGTTCTGACGTATGGCTGTGAAACATGAACATTGAGAGCAAAGGCAATTGAGAAACTGCAGGCTACACAAAGAAGTATGTTGAGGATTACAAGCACAGATTGGAAGAGAAATACTTGGGTGAGACAACAGACCAAGATCTGACGTAATCACTTGCAAAAAGGAAACTGAAATGGAAGTGGGCTGGACACATCATTAAAGACATGGCAATAGAAGGACAATACAAGTTCTTGACTGGCTGCCAAAAAATGAGAAATGGCCTAGAAAACAACGACATCCGAGATGGGTGGGCAAGATTACCACATGTGTAGGAATAGTTTGGAAAAAGGGCGCTGTATATCGCAAATGTTGGAGAAATCTTGAAGAGGCATTCATCTTGCAATTGATTGATAAAAGGATGATGATATACACACACATACAGGCTTTGCAATGTAAATTACTAATTTTGCCAATGGAAAAATTAAGAAATGCAATAAAATTTTAGCTTTATATTTTCAATTTTCCATCTCCTTTTTTATTTATATGTCATAGTACCTCACTCATCTCTACTGATTTACAACAGCAATTGTGAATTCAACTTTTTAGACGGTTCATGCACAGTGGTGTTAACCTAAAATCAAATAGCTACTCTATTTATTGTGTCACAGCATTATCTTTTATGATATTCTTTTGGCATTTTTGTGAATAGCAGTTTCATGCTTCAACATATTTGTTGAGAACAGGTTTTGAAAGAAAAAGAAATGTAAAGAGCAAATCCAGAACAGGCTAAGTGGTCTTACCTCTCCCACAAAATGCACTTACATTTTACTGTCAGAAAACATGAGTAAATACCTCAGATGCATCACTGAATGTGATACAACCAGTTTCATAAGAACTTTAATGAGATGATCATTTTTGTGTCTGAAAAAAACACAAATTCTAAAATTCCCTGTTTTCCAGATTTCTTTTGAAATTCCCTGGCTCTGTAGCGGCCTTGACATTCGACACATATCACATTTAAAATTACATGTAAAGCTGTTTGCAAACTATTCCTTCTAGCTCTGCAGACAAATAGGAGCAAACATGCTTGCTTCAGAGAAGAATGAGGCCTGGTCAACTTATGCCTGAGCTATGACTCGAACTGCCATCTATTATGGATAAGCTATCTACTACATAAGAGCAGCCTACTAGCAAAATTGCTTCATGGATGCTCATACTCAGATGTAATTTTATAATGATTTGTCAAAGTCTGATGAAACGTTTCCTTTGCAAGTGTTGCTACAAAACAGCACATTACAAACACACTGAACCAGGTTTTAAATATTTTGTGTCCACGACTCCTGTTGTCCATTTGCTGTGGCAATAAGAATTTGCATAACACAGGGGGTGGTTCTGATGTTTTAGCTCTGTATATAGTACTCTTCTGTTAAAAATTGAGTATGAAGAAACATTACTCTAGTACTTGATGGCTATGGTTTTGGCTCGTGATTTTGTATAGCATTAATACTCATAATTCAAATAACAGTGGCGCTTTACACATACTGAAGTTTGGTGTCATGCAAAGAAAAGTTGTCAACACCAAGATTCGAACCCGGAACGTTCAGCTCTGGAGAGACTGCTTTCCCATTTAAGCTACACCGACAGATAACTGGGTAGTTTATATATCAGTCTTTTGTGGGTGGACATTACACATGCTAGACAAACGGTTAGTTGGTTATTGGAAGTTTAATGACACAAAACCTGAAAGGCCATTCTGTGCCAAACGCAAGATAAAAACAGAAACAAAACAGACGGGAACAAACGAGCTGAAGCAAAAAGTCATGTGTACCAGTATAAGGCACAGCCCCCACAGAGGGCACGCTGCACCAACCCATGTTCATGAGTGTAAATTAC
>JJRW01S0000893.1:33151-45002 GCA_001188405.1 Loxosceles reclusa
ATATACTGACTATGTATATCTACTGCTCAGAATATTTAGGGAATATCGTGAGTTCTGTATAAATAACAATATAATCGTTTTGTTCTCAACAGGGAAAAAAAGATTAAAATGCAAATTTATCACAGTTGCAAGCTGTGAAATACACAGATTTTGTCTGTGACGTCGTACCTGGGGGAACAAATAAAATCAAGATTGGAAACGGTGTAAGGCAGGGTGATACAATCTCACTGAAACGTTTTACTGTTGTTTTCAAAGAACTGAAATGGGAACTGAATAAGATACGAATCAATGGTGAGTACTTGAGCCACCTTAGATTTGCAGGAAATAATATTATCTCTGTTACAAATGCAACAGAATTACACAGTATATCAGAGTTACGTGAAGCAAGTGAAAAGTGTTCGGTTAAAAATGAACAAAAGACAAAAGTTATGTTTAATAATTTCATCAAGAAAGATGCTATTGATATATTTACCTTGGCCAACCAATTTCTGTGGGTGGAGAACTTTCGGAAGAATTAGTGTAATGTTTAAAGGAAATATACCATTGTGTTTGAAAAGGAAAGTCTTTAACCAGTGTGTGATTCCTGTTGTGACGTATGGGTGTGAAACATGTTCATTGACATCAAAGGAAATTCAGAAGCTGCAGACTACACAAAGAAATGTGGAAAGATGTATGTTGAGTATTAAAAAGAGAAATCGAAAGAGAGAAATACTTAGGTGAGACAACAGACCAAGATGTACGACGTAATCACATGCATAAAGAAACAGAAATGGAAGTGGGCTGGGCGGATCATTAGAGAGCATGATGACACATGGACAATACAAGTTCTTGACTGGCTGCCGAAAAATGAGAAACGTCCCAGAAAGCGACCACATGCGAAATGGGTGGATGAGATTAACAAATTTGCAGTAGTAGTTTAAAAAAAAAAAAGGGATATAGATCACAAATGTTGGGGAAATGTTGAAGAGGCCGTCATCCTGCAGTGGAGTGATAAAATTTGATGATGATACGTACTGCTCAAAACAATTAGGGAATATCGTGATTTAGGTGTGAATAGCGATATAATCACCTTGTTCTTAACAGAAAAAAAAAATTAAAATGCGAGTAAAATTATCACAGTTGCAAACTGCGGAATATGCAAATTTTATCAGTGACGTTGGAAATCACGTGTTATCGGCAGCGAATGAAACGTGACCTGCATTATATTTGATGTAGGCGGTGAATGCGTTGAATGCTTCGTAGTGATGAATGATTTGCCTGAACAACGTCATTTATCCGAATCGGAAGCCTATAGGGTTATCGGACGTTAGAAGCGGGTTAAACAGAATCTGTCGTAGTGGAAGCTATTGGGGAGTTTCAAAGTGTGATTCCTGACTATAGAATCAGTTTGTAGAAACGAGAAATGTACGCCTAAGACCAGACGAGGACAAGATAGTAGGCGTGCAACATCCGACGCCATCAAAAGTTCTGCTTTTAACACTGACGGCCAAAAGAAATTGCAATATGAACGCCACTCTTCTGCAATACCACCTTCATCCGGTTACTGACACCAGCGTCTCCACTTAAACTGTTCGAAACAGACTCTACAGTGTTGGTCTGTATGCTCGTGGACCTCTGGTATGTATTGCTTCTTGACCATCAGGCCACCGTGCTGCCCACAGACGGTGGGCACAAGGGTGTGTCAGCTGGATACGAAATGAATGGAGAAATGTGCTCGTCTCAGACAAGTCGCGCTTTATTCTACAACTTGACAATAAGCGACTCGTCATCTGGAGGGAAACGCAGTACTCGGTACATTCCTGAATTTGTGCACGAATGTGCCCGATCTGGAGGAGACAGAGTGATGGTCTGGGGCGGTATCTCTTTTAATGGACGCTCAGTCCTGCGCATCAACAGAAATGGATCACTAACGCCTCAGCTATTTGGGGAATGGCATTCTCAGACCTTTGGTGGTCCATTACGTTGTGATAATCGGTGAGGAATTCTTATTAATGGACGACAACGTCAGCTCGCATCGTAGCCAACTTGTGGACGATTTTTTGACGAAGGAATCCTTTGTGGATTGGCCAGTATGCTTCCCAGACATTGACCCTATCGAACACGTTAAGGAGAAGGGTCGCTGGTTGCGCTCATCACCCTCACAAACAGTTCATCAACTGGGAACTTGTCTTCTACAGGATTAGGATAGAATACCACAGGAGGGTCCTCCTTAGTAATCTCATTGGCTCCATGCCTTTTTTTTACAGGTGTACAACATTGCTTTCAGTCTCAGGAGAGAACACACTCCCCATTTAAAAAAAATAATTTATATTTTCCGGGCATAAATACATATCAGCAAAGTTCAATTCTGTTCATCAGTTTCTATCACTTTTACATCATTTCTTTAATATAGTAACAATATACATTGCATCACTATAACTTGTTACTATTATCTTGTCCTGGGAGAAGCCCAGGATAGGTTTCTTTGAGACCAACCGGCCCGAGTCGCCCATTTACGAATAGAAGTTGTATCATAAAGATTTTTTTCTTGTAATCATATAAAAAAATAATAAATAAATAAAAATGAAAACACATTAAGAAATATATTTAAAATATCAGATGAGCAGTAGTCAAACTTTAGTAAAATGTTCAGCACTCTGTGAAAGCACGTGATTAATTTGCACTCGGTACCGTATTAATTCCCTTATTTTTAAGTGATTCCAATTTCCCAATAACTCCAACATGATTTTATCCGAGAAATCATTTTTTGGTCGTTATTTTGACATGCATAAAATGTGCATTTTCCTTTTTGTGACGTAAAACTCTAAAGTTTATTTATTCCTTGTTTCGTGCGTCATTTTCTTTACCCGAAGCTTACCACATTTATGGATCATATATCAGCCTGCAACACTTTCCCCTCATTCGCACCTTCTGTCTAATACCATAATACTTTTGAGCAGTCTACATTCTGTATTACGTCATATCGGTAGGGAAGCTCCACCACTGAAAATATTCTCAGTTACGCATGTTCCAATGATGCAGTTCAAGTAAATAAGAGTAGTGAGGAAAGGCCGGTTCGAAGCCAATGCTAAGTCTACGACACCGGGA
This sequence comes from Loxosceles reclusa, assembly GCA_001188405.1. Classification (NCBI taxonomy): domain Eukaryota; kingdom Metazoa; phylum Arthropoda; class Arachnida; order Araneae; family Sicariidae; genus Loxosceles; species Loxosceles reclusa. Next base: position 36,239 of record JJRW01S0000893.1, read on the forward strand.
GGTGTCGCAGGTTTAACATGGGGTGCACCTCCCGCCACCTCCTGGCTGAAGGCGCCACCGGATGCACTGCCGGATGCTTCCTCTCAGCCGCCATCTTGGATCCATCATTTCCGCTGTCGATAATTTTTTAAATGGCGCCACCTATCGAGGAAAAGGCGAACTAAGTAATTTTAACGGGGAATCGAACCGGCCTTTCCTCACTACTAATAAGGAGATTTTCCTAAATTACAAAATCTGTTTCTCGAGCTTACCTTCATGATCATTAGCAGCGGACAAGCTGCATTTCGTCGAGCTTGTTACTGCGGACTGGCATTCCAGTTCTCGCACCTCCCGACGAAAGGAAGTTGTTGCTCACTCTATTATGTATTGGGCACCTCCGCTTTATTCATGGGTTCCTTCTGCGTGGCGAGGAGTCACTACCTTGCTGTCACTGCTATTTATCTCTCACTGTTCTTCATATTCGTGTGCTGCTCCAGTGGCGCAGTGGTACGGGTGACGGGCTGCTGTGCTGAGGAGCCCGGGTTTGGGTCCCGACCGGAATGGGTGTGTGTGTTTGTCTTCGCCTTGTTCATGTTCATCTCGTGTTTGGCACATTATGATCTTAATAGGCCCTTGAGCCATGAAACACCAATTATCATCATCATTATCGTCATATTCGTGTTGATTGTCCCGCTTTTACATAGCTTCGTTTGAGAGTTTTTAATTCTCGTGTTTTAGATCTTCGCACAGTTTTAGTGCCATCATTTGATTTTAGCATTTTGAAGCGTTTTTTCATTTCTTTCCATTTGTATCATAAACTTTAGTTTTGCTGTTTCATCGAATTTTACCTTCGTTTTGAGTGATATGCTGGTTTCATCACTCTCCATTTTATCGCTTGTACACTCGTCACAAGTCTGCACAGGGGCTACATTATTACGTGATGCAAAATGCTTTGGTAACGCCCCCTCAAGTTGTAAGCCCTCATACCACTAGTACACTCACGAACACAAGTTAGATGCAGCGTGCCCATTTGTAGGGTCTGTACCGTACATGGGTATAAGTAAGACATTGTTTTGTATTGGATAATAATAATAATGTTGTTTCTTGGTCTTCGCCCTTTAGTATTTGATTTCGATTCACAACAGTATACATAGAGTAACTCTTTCTTTATTGGTATTTCATCATTTAATACTTCTGTTTTTACACAGTTATTTCACGCCATTCGACATCGCTGCAACTGTAAACATTCGACTCGAAACTGGAAGGTTTTGGTTTCGTTTTGTGTGTTGCCACTCACACGTGACATATGATAATAATATTTACAATAATTATAAGAACAACAATAAACTCGGTTACTACTATGGTTATTTTAACCTATAATATTTTCTCAATTTACTATTTACTTAATTATAATAATTTCAATATTCATTGGTCGTCAGTTTCCTTTTTGCCTTGGTTCTATTTATCCTTTATCTGGCACAGAATGACTTTTAGGTTTTGTGCCAACAGCAATTCATCCTTCTCTAAATTACAAATTCAAACGTTCTTAATAGAGAAATAACGCATTGGGAATTTATATATTCATTTTTTGTTCCATCAGTGACAGTTTTCCAATACTTTTTGAGGCAGTGGCGTAACTTCGCTATGAAAAGTTTCTCTCAAAGGCCTCTTTCTTGGCAAGGCCACTGTGTTTTCGGATTACGTTACTGTTGTTTGGTGAGATTTGTAATGAGCGCTGAGTTCACTTGACATTTGCTTCCATCAAAAAGAACCTGCATCTATCTTGCTCTTGCAGGCTGTAAATTTTAAAAATAAAGTTCCTTGAATTAGAGCAGAGTGGGCAAGATCATTCGATAATCAGATGAATTAATGAGCTAAAATTTACACAAACTGCGATTTTGATAACTTATAATTTTAATCATACGAATAGAATTATCCGTCGAAGAATCCTTAAAAACAAGAATTCTGATTGAAGAAATTAACACTCCGTACTAGTCGCATCTGTATTGAATGAACCAACTCAGGAATGGATTTCATAACTTTTCTGTGTTTAATAAAATTAGTGAAAAAAATTTGAATGCATATAAAATATGTTAGAATGGGTGCTATAACTTAAGACAGGTTTATTCAATAGGAGCGTCATTTCATTTTATTTAAAAGAAGAGAAATTAAATTTTGTGAAGGCCGACTTCTCTGCCAACAGCGGAATTTGTTCTCGCCCTTCAACTCGGAAGGCAAGCGCCCTGACCAGTAAGTTACACTGGCTAGCTATATCAGAGGTTCCGCATTATTTATATATGCTGTGGTGGTGTGTAAGATCCTCATCATAGTTTATAGGATAGTTTCAGTAGCTTCTATCTTACATACTGTAGATTTAAACAAAAATAATGCCTACAAATTTCTATACTTCTAATTATCCACAAAACGAAAATCTACTTCGCATAAATTACACTTGCTAAGTAATTTACATAAGCAAGAATACTAGAAATTAGCTAAAAAAAAAAAAGAATTTCTTCCGTTGATTTGTTGTCTACAAATTAGTATGTGTTGTTGGGGGAAGTGGTTTTTTGATAATTTGCCTGGCTATATTGAAGGGCAGCTTGTCCACCTTAAGAATTGTTTAAAAGAAATAGAGCGAGAGTTCTGTTACAGTTATAATATTTTTTACTTGATTCAATTTACTGATGCTCGTCTCTTGCACAAATCGGAAATATAGGACGATTTTTTAAAATCGCTTAATATGGGAATCCATGTTTAAGGAATTTTTTTTTGCTTATCTTCATAAAATTTGCTAAAATGTTAAAACGAGTTCACAAGTTGAGAATCTTGACTGTTCCACACACATGTAATACAGGCTCTTTAAAAAATACTTGAGTAAACATTTTGTATTAACCCTTGTGGGATACCCCCACTCAAAATTCTCATATAGATATTAAGAAGGCTAATTTTTATCGCCAGTGTACCTTAGCGGATAGAACACCTTCCTGCGAAGCCTACGGGAGAGAGGAGGAGGTTTGAATCCTACCATTTGGGGCAAAGGGTCGACCTGTTATATTGGAGCGCGAACGTCAAGGACTTTCAGGCCGTTATGGTCTATTATTCGAGGTCAGGTATACCCGTCTTCCCCTCAAGGGCTCATTTTTTTTCTTTTTTTGGATAGTACGGAGAATGACGTGCCGTCCCTGTGGTGACAGATATATAGCGTTACGTGCTCACCTTGTGTTTGGTACAGCATGGTCATTACGGGCTCTTGTGCCATTAAACTTCAAATATATATACATATAATCAACCAACCCTGTCCTTCCAATTTCGAGGGGAGGAAGAACGTGGGAATATTTAGCTAATCCAACCCCTCAGGGTTCACCTTCTTGGTGAGTACAGGAAGTGACATGGCGTACCCAAAGTGCCCGAACCATTTAGTTTTCCGTACTGGACTTGTGCCATTAAATTCTAATAAACCAACTAACCAATTTGCAGGTCCTTTTGCCGTTAGAATTCTATATAACCAACCAACCAACCAGCCAATCCAAACACGATCACATAAAACTTGGGTGAGGCATTTGTACCTTCAATAAAATAGGCGAAAACTGATGAATCCAAGTTTACCATACAATTACTGTTTATATAAAGTGTGATGTTACGTCACCGCATCAAAGTTTTCAAAAATGTCCTTTTCCACTGAGCCGTTTCTTTTTTACTTTTTGTTTCCAGCCAACAGTTTTGCGTTGCCCAACACTGGTCTTTTTTTGTGGAGAGAAGGGCGTTTATGTAAAGTTCCTAGATTGTCCTTGGAAGAAGCAAAAGAAACAGAACTAAACGAAACAAGTTCTAATTGCTTTTTGATATCATTCCTAGTATAATTAATTCAATCTCTTTTTTACAATTGAGAAAGAAATTGAGAAAGAAAAGTGTTGTAACTCATTCATCCTCTCATCATGGCTAAATTCTTGTCTATATCGAAAATACAATTTCCGTGAATGGCATTTCCGTTCATCGGACATTACATTTGAGTTATGTTCCAATTTTCCTATTTTGCCATGTCAAAATCCCCCCTCCTATTCGCGACAGAATTGAGGTTTTATTTGCGAAGAGGATGAAGCTACGTATTAATCAAATTTAGATATGTTTTCAATTATGTTGATGAAATTATTTCTGAAAATTTGTTAGGAGCAGTTTCTTCTTCCTACCTCAGAGGTATCATGTAGCGGTGATTACCTACAGCAATACGTCTTATTCTTGTCCGATGTCCTACGAGATACGCCCAGCATAAGTAGCAGTAAGTGAAAAAAGGAAGGGGGAGGGGCGGCTACCTACGCTTTTTTGCAACTTGTGAGTTCCACGAGTACACAGCGGCTGTTGGCATTCTAAAAAAAACCCTCCTTCCATTATCAAAGAGCGGGTAGAAAGAACGATAATAATTTAATGTTAATGATAGTTGAAGCTGTCCTATTTATAACGGTAAGTGTGCCAAACAGTCCTCATACGATGGAACCTATTGTGGTAGGCAATTTCTCACTCTCATGAACGTAAAAAAAAATTACGCTTTAAGCAAATATTTGTTGCTAGCCCAATGCAGAAATTATGTCAGCAGTATAAGAAAAATACAGTTTGAAGCTTAGCGAAGGCAAAATTTTAATTTCGAGTGTGGATTCCATCGTACCATCGTCCAATTGATATATATAAGAAATGTTGTTAACACATGCATTGCACAGGATATGAAGTATGACAGTAATAACGACAATATTCTAGATAAAATTCTGGTTCGGAAGGAAAAATGACAGTTTCTTAACTTTCGGTACGTTCTTGATCAGAGTCGAAAAATGTACGTGTTTTTTTAATTAGCTAGTAATTCCGTATTTCATTATGAGGTGGAATTTGCCCTTCAAAATAATCATAATCATAATTTATTTTCCAGAAAGACAAACATTACATTTTAATAATAGTGCATTTATATATAATCTGGGGGAGTCTCGGGTTGGGTCTGCTAGTGAGTCCCGACTCGCCCGAGACACCCTGAACATGAGAAAAAGAACATTAAAAACAATACTTTAATTAACCCTACTAATAATACGTAACACCAAACAATACATAAGACAAAAAGATGTAAAAAAAATCTAAGTTTGATGAGTTAACCAATGTTTTACTCTTTTCTTGAAAATTCCCAAACATCTTTAATAAAGGAAGGCAGACCGTTCCAGACTCTCGGTCCCTTACTAAATATAGTATTGACTGCCCTTTGTGTTCTGAAAAATGGTGAATGAATAATGGCAGACTTAGGTTTCAACAATAGAAATTTGTGAAAAAGTGGTGTTGGAAGTGAAAACATCAGTGATTATCCGGGGACTTCAAAATGATAAACTCAAACAAAAATTTTCAACGCAGCCTCCAATCTGACTTTCTTTCAATCTTTCTCGCAGCCAGAGTAAATTTCAAATTAAGCTTCGGACTTCTCTGCTCCAATTATTTACATCTCTCTAACCGAACTCAAACGAACTTGTTCCCGTAAGTTTATTGCTCACTCTGGTGTTCCGAAAGGTTCCAACCTCGGCCCCTTTCTTGTCAATGATCTACTAAACCACACTGAATACTCTAGATGCCTTCTCTTTGCGGACTATGTAAAACTTTACACCGTTATCAAATTTTTTTCTGATTGTCTTCGGCTCCAGAAGATACCGATGTGGTGCATGAATGGTGTTTACGCAACGCCTCTATTTTAATAAGTCCAAATGCGAAGTTATGGCCTTTCATACCATACGAAACCCTATTTTCCACTGCTATACGATGGATAATACTCAGCTGTCTAGATGCAGTGCACCCAAAGACCTCGGCGTAATATTTGGTCCCGTGTGCATTAAGCTTCTACCCCCACGTAACCTATATTGTGAACCAGTGCAGCCGACTCCTGGATTTTCTTGTCAAAAGCACACGATCAGTTCACTTCTGTTAAGTCACTCAAAATTTTACATTACTTCTTAATTCTCAGTAGACCTGAATTTGATTCCCAGGTTTGGAACCTGAATCTCGACTATCGAGAAAATACAGGAAAATTTTTTGAGGTACATGTTTTATAAAATTAACTTTATACTTATGCATCTGCTGACATTCCATACTCATTACTCGTTTGCACATTTTAGAATCAAAGCCTGAAACAAAAGGATTTGCTCTGATATGGTTTGGCAGAATAAAATTATCAACGGTCATATTGATAATCCTGAGTTTCTATCTTCCTTGATTTTTCATGCTCCTTCTATATCTAGGTTTAAGTCTGTTTTTTACAGCACACTCATAAAGTTTTCATACTGTTTTCAAGACGTGCCTTTCCAACAAGTGCATCCATAGGCTGTTTTTCTAGTATAAGGCAAACGCCGAAAATAAGGCTCCCTTGAAAACGGTTCCAACATTTTGAGTGTATTCCATACATTGATTTAATTTGTTGCTTCTCACTTTAAAGTGTGTGCCTCCCACACTTTTTATGGTTTTGCAGTTCCTTTCGTAATTATTTACGAATTATACCATATCTATTTATTTCTTAGCTCGGGAAGATTCAGGAGCCTAAGTTTCGGCATGTCCCTTATAATTTTGCAGTTCCTTTCGTAATGTTTTACGAATTATACCATATCTATTTATTTCTTAGCTCGGGAAGATTCAGGAGCCTAAGTTTCGGCATGTCCCTTATATTAGAAAAGCTCGCTATATTAGAAAGGTACCCCTTGAATACGGTTCCAACATTTGAGTGTATTCTGTTTGATGGATTAATTATTTGCTTTATTTTAAAGTGTGTGCTCTTGCCTCCCACACATTTTATGGTTTTGCAGTTCCTTTCGTAATTATTTACGAATTATATTAGCTATATATATATATATATATGTATGCATTTCTTTTTAATTTTAGTGTGGGCGGGGAGAGTTCGGGCTGTTTCTTAACTTTTGCTTTACTGAAATTCGACAATAACTGTTCGCTTTACAACGTAAAATTCGTGCGTTGTAAAACGAACAGTTACTGCCTTTCAAATCTTTCTCAAATCTCAAAATGTATTTGAATTACCGTTTGAGAAACTTCTAACAGTTACAAAGCATAATTGATCTTTACGGAAAAACGGCGATCATAATGATTAAAATTAGCAGTTGTATTCATTAATGTAATTATGTGCAGGGAGCGCGGAGCTTTTGGAAAAACTGGTCCCTAAAGAGTGTTTATTTTTAGAATACGGTGGTCCAAAAAAGTCATGCATTTGAATTGGGACCAGCCGCTTGCAAATACGACATTGATTATATCGCAGTATTATTCTAAACTGTAAATTAGTGGCGCAAGTATTCAATTATTGAAAACGAGAGTGTAAAAAGCTGCAAGTAACATTCTTTCGTTTCCTGTTTTCGCAGGTAATCTCATACAGCAGTTCTGCGTGCTCACGAGCGGATTGATTATAAAAAAGAGCAGATTAACCGCGCTGGGGAAGACGGTGCTGCGAAGCTGCAGAACAGACTTCAGTCTATGTGAACATGGCAGTCACAACGCTATACGCCTTCTAGCATGAGGTGAGTAATATTTGCCAAAACCGCTATCTTTCTATTGATTCATAGTATCACCAATTAGTGAATAAATTCTGGGTGTCGCGTGGGTAATGAAAGCAAATTTAATCATCACTACTACCCACCGGCAACGCCTGCAACTCCATCTAATCATTCGTTCCATGCTGCACCCAGCACCCACTCTACCTATCTAACACCACCACCACCATCCGATTACGGCCACTCCTAATGCACAGTGGTACCGGTGATGAGCTACTCTACTGAGGAGCCTGGGTTCGAGTCCGGTCGGCATGGGTGTGTGTTTGTCTTCACCTTGTTTATGTTCATCTCGTGTCTGGCAGAGCATGATCTTAGGTCCTTGAGCCATGTAAAAGGAAAACCAAGCATTAGCATCATCACCATCCGACTACGACTCCCTTCAAGGGCTCACTTTTCCTGGGGAGTGATGTGGCGTCCCCGAGGTGTCCGAGCCATTTACTGCGTTTGGCACAGCATAGCATTTACAGGTTTTTGTGCCATTCAGTTCCAATTAACCAACCAACAAATCAACCGACTACACGTGCCACTGAAACGGGAGATGGCTTCTCGCGTGAACCAGTTTTGACATTGATTTCTTAAACGTATATTTTCTTAAATGGCTTTCGTTTACAAAATTCTTGAATTTGCTGTCGGAATTAAATAAATGGCACGCTTTGTTTTTATTGTAACGCAAAGGCACGCTGGCCTACTATTGAAATTTGTCATTGTTATGAGATTCATTTGTACCTCGGGGTCTGTTTTTAATAAAAAGACTTTTTTTTGAACGTCAATAAAAAAAATTCATTCATTCACTGTTTGTTTTCGTCGCGTAATTTGCTTATTATTATTATTCTTATTTTTTCTTCCCCTAAAAAATCTCGTTAAACAAATACTTGGTAACGCATCACATTGACGAAGTGAAATAATACCTGAATGTGGAAATGCAAGGTTTCTTTTGTCGTCAAGATCTTCTGAAAGAATAACAAAATTAAAGAAAGCACACAGTCAGCGAAGCGTATTATGTTATGCGCTTTGTCTTCTGAATATCCTTTTCTGCTTCATGAAGCGCAAGGACGGTATGGTTCGTCAAGAATTTGTATATTTGAATCGTAAATGGGCGTTGCGATAGGAGACACTCTGATGTTTCGTTGCGTGTGAAAACTTCATCTGGAATGTGGAAACATCAAAAAGAGTAGCTGGGTGATCTATAGATGCTGGAATTTTATCGCTTACCATAT
>JJRW01S0000893.1:157515-174488 GCA_001188405.1 Loxosceles reclusa
CTTTTTTTCAAGCAGCTATGATTCATATTAACTTATGCAATGTTTATATCTTTCTTTGAACATTCCCATAAAAGTTCCTTTTTTCTCTTGCGTTATAAAGGTGTGGCATGCTAAATCTATCGCACTGCAATTTGTTTTCCCTGTAAGATGAAAATACTATTTTATGCGCTTCCATGTCCCTCATTCACTCACGCTGACATATTTTGGCAAAGATTTGTAAAGTTCTGTGATATTTATTGTTTCATGCCTTCTCGTAGTATATCTAATGTTGTCATGATTGTCTTCGAGTGTTTTATGCATCTCTTTTTCTTTCAGGGCGGGTTCACACCTCTACATCTGACATGTCAAAACGGTCACAATCAAAGCTGTCGAGTCATACTGCTATCTGCTTGCAAGCCAGATGTGAGAAACAGTGTATGTAGAAAAATACTTGTGTATATTTATTGTCCGCTTGATTATTTCAAAAAATATTCAGTGTTCTTCTTATTTATTTATTAAAAATATTCAGTATTTCTCTGATGAACGACAGCATGAGAACCTGGTGAGATATTGGGAAGGGGGGACAGGTTTAGTTCAAAGTACATACCGAGCTCACAGAGATAGAGAGAGAGGCTAAATACCACTCAAAAATGTGAAACAGTCAGAAAAAAAAGAAGAAGAAAAACACACAACTAGTTTAATTTGCCATGGAGAGTGTTTAGTAATTTATCTAATTTGTTTCCCTATGGTATAGAGCCAGATTCGATTCCGACCAGGGGCAGAAATACATTCAGAATCTCTGAACAGTTGTCAAGGTGTGTATTCTTTGTCAATGGTGGGTGGGGGTATAAGTGTTCCTATAAAAGAAGAAATTTTTTCTAGGTCTTTTAGCTTCCGTATAGGTTCAGAGATGCTAAATGAATTTTTGGCCCATCCTGGGATCGAACAAGAGTTTTTTGTTGGTACCCGAATGTGCTGACCACTGGTCAGTACATTCGGGTACCAACCAAAAAACCCTGGTTCGATCCCAGGAGGGCCAGAAATTCATTTAGCGTCTCTGAACCTATACGGCAGCTAAAACACCTGGAAAAAATTTCTTCTTAATGTTAAAAGCTGACGGGCATGCATAGTTTAATGCATATAAGTGCGTAGTATACTTTAAATTGTGTTATAGGGCACCCCCAACGCTACGGCCAACTCTTATCCTAAGTTCAGTTGATATGTCGCCCTGCGTAGAATGTTTTCTGCCGTATCTATTGTTCTCGCAACTCCTCGCACGACCAGCGTTGTGCCTGCCGAAGATGAAGGACCTCGTCTTAAGCAGCTGGCGTGCAATAACCTGGCACTTCGCTTATTGGGAACTCTCTTCCATTGCTGTTGGCAGCTCCGCACATCAGATACATGTTACCAGTTTCAACATCAAAGCGATTTGTCGCATGCGACATCCACGTTGCGAATGACAGTGCTTGCCCCAAACGGCGCTTTGATAAGCTCGCCAGGAAGCGCTCTCTGGTGTCTCTACGCTTCACTGTCGACCACGCATGTACGACGAAAAATGTTTATTTCCGTTACTCTACCACTCCTTGAATTTTGAAATACCCAGCATATAGTTTACTTCATATAGTAAGCAAGCTGTGCTTGTAAACGTAATCTTTCTTTCAGTTAAAATAGGTTTTTCAGCCGTATATCTTTGATCAGCGTAGATTCTTTATTTCAATGACCTGATAGCTGTTACATATAGGATAAAGGTCGGCCACAATTCTTCTTTTCTTTCTTAGCCACTGAGAAGTTTTTCTATTTGCCTTGATTATTGCGTGAGAGTCTCGAGGAGCCTTATGGTAAATGTTACAATTACGTCTGGGTAAAACAAGGACAATTTTGGCAGCTCTTGCTTTTGCCAAGTGTACCCTGTACGGATGCATATCGTTGAGGTTTTTCTAAAACCTGTTAACATTTCAACACAGTGGCAACAGCAGTGCTTGTTGTTGAATAAAAAATAACTAATAGGTTTCGATTGCGGTGTGTTTACATAACAATGTGTAATGTACAATGTAATATTACAAATGTTGTAATGTACCATGTACAATTACATAACAATGTAACAATACAAATGTGTTTACATAACTGTGTGTGTGTGTACACATACACACACATACATTTAATTACGCAAAACAGATTTTTTTCAGACTATTAAACAAAAATAACCAATGGCAAATAAGGCCACAACGTTATAAAAAATTTTTGAAGATATGTGATCAAATTAAAGTAAACCTGGGCACTTTCATGTTTAAAATAATAAAACTAAATCAATATCCAGAATTAATCACAGTTCAACAAAGGGAATGTAATCACCCCAGTCGTTTAGGTTGGGACTTGATTCCTCCTCAATGCAGGAATAACGTTTCCAGTTTTGTGCCATTGAACATTCACTAACCATCCAACTAACCAATGGACCAAAGCTATGGAATTGACTTCTTCTCCAGGTCAAGTGCATTAATAACTTGAGATTGTGACGTGGATGAAGTCTAATTTAAGTAATGTACATGCGTTGTAGTATACGAGTATTTATATCGAATTTTTATTGTGTTTACATAGTGTTAGAAATTGTGAATAAATTTTGTTCTTGTTTCTAATTTAAAACAAATAGTTAAAGTGTATTTTCGCGTACTTCCGGGTGGTCTGGTCTAGACGGGTCTCTTCCGGAACCTATCCTGGGCTACCTCTGAGACTAATTGAATTGTGAAAACCAGATCAATAATTCAAACCTGTAGATTGTTAAATTTAGGTGGCACATGAATATCAGAACCGGAAATAAAGAATTTTATTTCCGATTCCCATATCCTGTTTGTACACGTATTGTTGGCACTGTGTCTAATCTTCCCACAATTACGAATGTCTTCGCTGAATCTTTTTTCCAGGTTTTCCGTAGCTTCAACTATAGGACATCGTTTCAAGCTGTTAAATCCTCTTCGGCACTTTCACCGATTTCTTTCCCGCCCTTTACACCCGATAGCTATAAATTCGCCATTTACGTGTCTCGAGCTGTGGTCAGCCCAGCCAGTGATACTGCTTCTGGATCTGATACAGTGCCAAACGCCATGTTGTAGCACTTGTCTCTTAGTTCTTTCCATGTGCTACTGCTGCGGATGTTCAACCGCATTTGGTTGTGGCAGGAGTCTCCTTATACATAACATGCTATTGTGCTGCCTTTTCCAAAACATGGTAAGGATCACACTACACATTCAAACCACTGACCTATAGCGCTGACCAGCTACTGAAACAGATGGTCAACACTCGTTTGATGCATTTTGCATTTTCTGGTATCCAGTAATGCCTTGGCCGTTTCAGGGCGGTTTTCACCGACTTCGTTTCATAGTAGAGAGTTTACTCGCCCTGGAGACATCCGTTCGAGAGACGTTCGTTCGTCCTCCTCATCTGGTGTCGATCTTCTTTGATCTGGAGAAAGCCTATGATCGCACTTGGGACTATGAACTTCTCCATGATCTCCATGCTATAGGGCTCCGGGAAAACCTGACAGTGTTTATCCAGAATTTCTTAGTTAATCGCACATTCCAGGTTCGAATTGGTGCAACACTTTCTCCAGAAATGATGCGTCCCCCAGGGTCAATTTCAATCGTCACCTTATTCATCAATAAATTGAATGGCATTCTGTCCACACTTTCTCCAGGAATTCAATGCTTGTTGTACGTTAACGACCAGCAAATTTCTTACAGCTTCGTGAACATGCGACTTCTTGAGCATCGTTCACAAGTCCGTTTCAACCCTCTGCTTCGTTGGGCAGGAAACTTCGGGGGCTTCGTTGGGCTTCGTTCGCAGGGCTCGAAAAACAGGTTTCACTTTTTACCAGGAAAGTGCACTTCTTTGACACTGTATGCACTTCTGTGGCAGACGAGGCTTGCATCCTGATCACAGTGTCTTAGGATCCACTGCGATTCCGGTTGTTTACTAAACCCGTTTCCTTAGTGGTGTCTTCGAGCGATCCCTTATTTTCGAGGCTTATCTTCGTCATTTGAAAGTGAATTGTATTCAGGCGCTTAAAATCCTCAAAAGATTGTTATCTACCTCCTAGGATCCAGATCGCATCTCGCTCACCGGTCCAAGCTGGACTATTCCTGTGCTGTGTATGATTCAGCTCGTTCATCTCGTTTGAAGTTGCTTGATCCGATGATTCACCAGGCACTTCGTTCACTCACTGGTGCTTTCCGGACTTCTCCAGTTCAGAGTTTGCACATCGAAGCTCATGAGCTTTCACTCTAGCTACGTTGTCAGTACCTGAACCTTCGATTTTTCACAAAGTTGCAGTCTCAACGAGTATATCCCTTCCTTATAGAGCCGGATGCTTGAACTCAACGATGTGCGACTCTTTACTGCCACCACGTTCCTACTTTCGGCATTCGTGTACATTTGTTACTGAGTGAGGGCGGATTGGATCTTGGTTACATTGCACGGAGTGTTGAGGTTTGTGTGTCACCGTAGGATAAGTTTCAGCCTTCAGTTTGCCTCGACCTATGCCTTTTGCCAAATGCAGCCCTCCACGGGTTTATTATGTGCAGTTCTACTTCGCACAATGTGCCGCTTATTCCCAACATGTCCTCCATTTTCACAAATGGGCCCAAAACGGACTGACACATTGGGGTCAGCTATGGAGTGTCGTACTTTCGCTTACGGACCACCTTCCTGTACAGGCATTCATTTTTATTGCGGAGCTTCACTTTGTCTGCTTGGCCTTGGAACATATTCGTCATCATTCTCTTTTTTTTGTTCCTGTGTGTTCCGATTCACGCAGTGCTGTGCGGCTCTTTTGTTTTGCAACCCACCTTTCACCCTTTGTTGTCCCACATTCTTATTACTTTGCGAGACTTGGGTACTCGAGGTTTCGACGTCTAATTTCGTTGGATTCAGGGCCACATCGGTATTCAAAGGAACGAGGCAGCAGACCTTGCCACGAAGTCATCTGCTAGTTGTCAGTGCATGCCTCTCTCCCTTCACTGATTGGAAGGTCTCCCTTCATTGATTCGAACCCGTCTCCATAATCGTTGGCAACGGCTATGAAAACGCTGGTTAGAAACTGCGAACAACCCTGCATTTTGTCAAGCTGTTATTGAGGATTGGCCTTGCAGTTCAAACCTCTTCAGCGTGAGGAAATGTTACACGTACGTTTGCAAATTGGACACACCCACTTCAAGCATAGGTTCCTTCTGCGAGGCGAGGAACCACCGTCCCTGCTAGCACTTACCATTCACCTCTCACTGTTCGTCATCTACTTGTTGATTGTGCAGCTTTTATGTCGCTTCGTTTGTGAGTTTCTAATTCCTGTGTTTTAAACTTTCGTGCAATTATAGCACAATTATTTGATTTTAACATTTTGAAGCTTCTTTAGATATCTTGTCATTTGTGTCATGAACTTTAGTATCTTCATCAACTTTTACCTTCGTTTTGAGTGATGTGCTGGCTTCATCAATCTTCTTTTCATCGTTTGTTCATGTACGCTTATCACAGGCTCACCGATTACACAATTATGTAATACAAAATGCATGGGTGTTGCTTTTCAAGCCGAAAGCCCTCGTACCACTAGTACATTCACGAACACAGGTTAGGTGCAGCGTGTCCATTTGTGAGGGATGCACCGTACATAGGTACATGTGCGACATCTTGTTCCCTTTGTACTCGTTTGTTTCCTCTTTTGGTTTCGTTATGTTTCTGTTTATTGTTTGGCACAGAATGACCTTTTTAGGTTTTATGCCATTAAACTTCCACTTACCAACTAACCAACTGCCGACAAACGCAGTTTTGACCTCGTCCAAAACAAGTTTTTCGGTATCAGGTACAAATGTTGAATCTTTAGTCATTCTTTAATTGCTTGTGAGTCACTTAATATATCGACTTCAACACCTTGTATTTTTGCATCTTAGCGCAATCCCGGCCGACGTCTTAGCGCATTCGTTAAGTACGTGCTTAGAAAGCGATGGATTCTGAGTTCGATACTCGCTTTTCCACAATTATGTTCCTCTGCCACTGAAGACTTGGTGAGCGTGACAACGTGAACGACACGATATTGAAAACTTCTATTCTTTCATTAATATTTAGAGGTTAATTCAAGAGACAAGAAATATTCGGCGTAAATAAAAATCCCACCCTACAACCTTAAGCACATTTAAGATTTACGAATTGTATTTTATTCGCCACTTTTAAAATTTTCACGAATTCTACGCAAATTATAGTGAAGATAGCCATGCGTTTCTACCATGATATCAGTACTAAAATTAATTTGTAACATGCTTTCCGTATGATGATGTGTGAAAGAAGTGTTAGAGAAAGACGCGCAGTCGAATATGCTTAACGTCAGTATCAACGGCAGTTCGCGTTCATATTCGAATTGGTTTTATTTTATTTCTCGGTACTCGAATATTTTGCTTCACGTGTTCACTCAGACTATCCTGCAATCTGTTAGTGCATCACAAATGCAAAGACATAACGAAAAGTCAGCTGCAAGATAATGCCCACCATGACCAACCACGCTTAGAAAACACATGAAATTTAGGAAACCATTTCTTTCTTCACATACGGCTCATTAAAAAAACATAATCCACTGTATACCCATTTTCGGAATTAACCTCGTTGGTAAAATTAACCGTTTTACAGTATCCAAACATGACAGCCCTCGTCATAAGAAAAACCATAATTACGGAGCAAAAAATCCATCCAAGGAACAATTGATGCGGCAATCCAGCTCGGAAGACTTAATGATCCATGAAGATCCTAGCCGCGAAAGTTTTCATGTATTAAAGTTCCATTGTCAGAAATATACCAGTAAGCAGATGTTTTCATCTGCTACTCTAAAAAGAAAAAAATTAAGTACATGTGGCACATTAAATACGTACGAGAAGCGTACCATCCTTAACGGTAGAAGAATGCTAGGGTGACTAAGCAGTAAGTACATACGCCGGGTAGATCCGTAGAATTTAATATCGTCCTGTTGCTGCGTAACAGTAGCATGCGTTCACTCCGTGGTCAAACAAGTTTCTCCCGCAGGAAGTGATAAAGTTCTCACTGCACCCCTACTGGGAGACGAAAAATTTGGTTCGCAATTTACCCGTGGGGTTTGGTTAACGTACGTTCTCAGCTGGTGGTGAAACATTACCTGTGTCCAAATTCACTTGGTCTGGTCGTTCATTTATGCTAGTGTAAAGGGAATAAGATTGTGTTACTCAAGCACCCACTGCTTTGCTACTGTTTGAAGCATGTTTTGTAAAAGAAAAACACGCTGAACAAATAACTAACAAAAATATGGCTTCTAAAACATCCGTGAATAATCAAATATATGAAATAAACCATTTTGAAATCAAGGTAACGTTGTTTTTACAGTCTTTTGGAGGTGGAGGCACAGAAAATATATTTTGGCGTGATATGCACTGTTTTTCTGCTGTAAATTCGACATAAATAAAGCTCTGCTTTGATTAACCCCAAATTTCACAAAAATGTAGATATGATTCAGCATATATTCATGAGTACCATATAAAATTAAAGAAAATATATTTCGGTTTATATTTAATTCTTGAATTACTTCACACATATTACTACATAGACGAATGTTTAATGCATATGCATAAACTGTTTTGTATGCTATAGAAGCAAGTTGAACAAACCTGGATATGGAATGTAACCCCTTTGGCAGAAATTTAGCATCTGCGTTTCATCCAGGTGAGCCAGCATGACAGATGGCAATGAGTTTGCAGTTGTTAGAGAGTACTCAGAGGGTTTAGATGGGTAGAGACATCTCTTCGAAGAAAATATCAAAGAGCGTAAGGTATGGAGAATGATCTAGACATTACATACGAGCAATATTTTCTCTTTCTACCATGAGAGTGATGTTATTGCTCATATACTAGGCGTCCTCTCTACGGAGAAGTGTTATAGTCCCTCACGTATGTTTCATGAAAGGTTCAAGGACTTTGCTAAGCAGTATATTTTCGCCGTCACATACGTCTATGAACATTCACAGGTCGTGATATGCCCTCCCCATCCGTAAAAAAATCCATTTGATATCATCACGCTAGCATGTTTACCGCTATGTTATTGGGCTGGTTACGTGTTCCTTGTTCTGTCCAGACTCTTGCATGTTTATTGTGTGATTCTAAAGCAAATCTTAACTTATCTGTCAAGAGTAGGTTGTACCACCCACATAGCCCTTCTGACCAAGCTTGGATGAAATGAATGAAAATGAAATGAAATGAATGAAATAAAATTGAATGAAAATGAAATGAAATGAATGAAATAAAATTGAATCGAAAATGAAATGAAATGAATGAAATAAAATTGAATCGAAAATGACTGAAAAACTAATAAAAAGTCCTTCTGAGTTTAATCCTTACTGTTAATAAGAAAAAAAATTTTGTTTTTAAGGTCAATCATATTTTTTCGTACCCCTTCTCCCGAACTAAGTAAAATACGCATTGACATTTCATTGTCCTACTTTGATTATTTCCATTTGAGATGAAGTACACGACAGTTATTCAGCAGCACCAGTGGCTCACACACGGAGAATGTCCACGGGATTCTTCCCCTCCCCCAGAGTACGTATTGTTTGTTTAAAAGAAATATCTCCACACGCGAGATATAGAATGATACGATGATGAGAATTTAACAACGACTACATGGTTCATGGATGGTTTAGCGTATTTTAGCGTTTTTAACATGTAAATACAGTACGCTAAAAAAAATTGAAATATGAGCACCATTTGTCATTTTGTCTAGATTGGTACTTGTCGGACCCTCCCTCCTCTCATCCGCACATGCTTGCGACCGGAGAAGGTCTCCGCAATTTTATGGGTAGAATGGTATATTTATGTGTCTCTTTGTATGTAGTCTGTTTGTGATATTGGTTCTTTTGTTTCTTGTGCATATTGGACGAGGGAATCCTGTTCCCTAATTTGGACACGGAGGAAGTTCTCCTCGGTTTTCTGGATTTTTCACGTGGTCAGCCGTGATGGGCTTTTGCCTGTTGCCGACTTTGAATTTTGTACTAGTATTTTATGGTCATTTTATGTGTTATGAAAGGCTAATGAACATTTGATTTTATTCATTATCATATGCATGTATTGTCGGACGTGTCAAACCATCCAAAACGAGTGCAAATACGAAATTTTGTTTCTTAATTTGGCTTTATCAGAAGACAATTATGAATTATTAGGAAGAATTAAAAAAAATCAAGTTTAAACACAAAAAATAATAGGAACATGAATTAAAAATTGTTAGAAATGTGAAGGAAAAGCATTGTTAGTAAACGCTGCTTAAAAAATAACTATTTTAAAACACAAGTTAAAAAAAATACATATATTTAGGAAAAGATTGAATGGTTCTTGTGTGTATGTGTGTGTGATAACCATGCTGGCAGTGGCTCACATGGACTCCTTTCGAAATGAAATTCTGGGTACGTGAGTGTCACTGCTGGTACAAGTCAGAGTTAGAAAAACTGAATTTTATTCGAATTGTGATTTCAAAGGTGGTAAAATAAGAGGTGCGCAAGATTATGCTTTTCTTTTACAACCAAAGTTGTTAAAAACCGACAAGCTCTGACATTTACGCAGGTAAATGTTATTTATATGTTTTCTCTTACTTACATTTTTTGTGAAGAGTTCTTTTGTGGCATGTTAACGTTCCAGTTTTTCTTTTGTAGTATGGGGACACGCCTTTGCATACTGCTGCACGTTATGGACATGCTGGTGTTTTAAGGATTCTCATCAGTGCTTTTTGCTCCGTGAGCGAGACTAATAAAGTAAGTTGTCTGAAAGTGTTTATATCGAGTCAGATAAATTAGATTATTTTTGGATAAGTACCGTAGTTGGAATTCCCCATCTCCGAAGTTTCGCAATGGGGGACTTTAGAAAAGAGGTTCGAAAGAGTACAATTTTGTATAGCTATTTGATATACAAAGCGTCCCAACTTATGAATGTATATAATTACGCCACTGTTTTGGCTCTTGCTTGCTTTCTCCTTCACCACATACTTAGAACTGAGTAGGATAAACGTTTGCACTGTTATTCGTTGAATCCCAACCTCGAAAGATGCATTTTTTTTTCAAACAAGCAACTATGCTGCTATAATATTTGTATGTTGTTACTAGCCTTACTTCCATGTAAAATTATGTGAAATACACTGATGTCCAAAAGTTAAGAATAATATTTATTTACTGTGTAAACACGGAATGAAGTAAAAGGCAGAATGACTGGACATTTGGTATAATGAGCTCACGCAAATAAACAGCAACAAATGAAGAACAAAATAATTTATTGCAGCATTTATGCAAAGTACATCAATTGTGCAAAATAGGAATGAAAAGGACAACAGTCTTAAAAAACTTGATCCGGATTTCAGTGGAATTTCGCTATCCACCTTTCTTAAAAGTACAAGTATGTTGACGCAACTAACTTCCGTGGTCGAAACACAAGACTTCTGTAGTCGCGTCAACATACTTGTACTTTTGGGAAAGGTGGATCTCGAAATCCGGATCAAGCTTTTGAAGATTGGTTTTAACTTGTGCATATCTAACATTGGTGTTTATTTCTGTTTATTTATCTTGCACAAGGTTGTGAATTTATCAATTAGGACAACAGTCATTTTTTTCTTTTTCACTGACAGAAAAGAAAAACACTGCTATAGCTGATTAATAAGGAGTGTGATCATCTCTTTGCTGCAAAACAAGCGTCACATCGATGTTTCACACTTGTAATGAGGCTCTGAATGACTTACGTCAACCAAAGCTCCCACTCTGGTAGCAAAGCAAGTTTTCAGCTCTGAAATGTTTCTTGCTGAACGCTGACGAGTGGCAGTTTTTCTTCCAAGAGCATCCTACACATGCTCAATCAGGTTCAAATCCTGAGGTCACGCATTGGTTATAACATGCGCGACTTCAAGAAATTCCTTTGCCAGCAGCGAGCGGTGAGGTCTCCCATTATCGTCTATGGATAGAAACTGCGTATTTGTGGCAGCTCGGAAAAGCCGAACGCGAGGCTACCAATAACAAAGGCCTGAGCTGGTCTATGCGTCCATTTCACGTTATGGCCGCTCAGACTAAAACGCTGCCACCGTGATATTGATTGCTGTCCGTGACTCTGTGATAGTGGTAACGTATTCCCCGCTCTCCTCAGATATTGCCACGAGAATCACTCTGCAAACTGAATCGCGATTCATCGGAGAATATTCCATCGCTCCACTGATCTTCTGTACGGTTCCAATGTTCCTGACTCCCGCAAACGGGCTTTCTTGTGCACACGAGTTAGCGGTAGGCAAACAACTAGTCGTCTTGTACACAAGCCGCTATATTTCCTGAGCCTTCTGTAAACAGTTTGTCTGGAAACTATTGTTTCTGTGGAAGCAGCAAGATCAGTATGCAGCTGTCTTACAGGCATCGCCCTATGACGTCGCATAGTTATGGACAAATATCAGTTTTGTCGAGCAGGAGTTACTCTCGACTGTCATTCTACGCGTTGTCTGCGAACGTCTCCTGTAGTTTGGTATCTGTCCCATAGTTTAAAAATTAGACTGACATGCACTACTGTAGACACATCTGTCTTGTGATTGCCCTCTGCCTAACATTTCTAAAAATTCTACTATTGAAAAACAGGTGGATTTGGGGTCTCCATGCGATCAATTCTTGTTCAATAATACAAAACCTCACGTGTTCACAGATTGCGCACAAAACAGGAATCAGAGACGCGCTGCCGATTTATTGTATTTAGAAATTTCCACTTAGTGCCTTCTATCGCAGCATTAAATTAGCGAAATACAGTTTGTATCGAGCTTATACTAGCGAAATACATATACACAAAAGTTTCTTTACATCAGCAGAATGCACATTCGCGATTTTCTGTCTTTCTTTCTGTTGAATTGCGCTCTTCATGTCAACATTTTTCTAATTATTGTAAACTTTTGTGCATCAGGGTAAATTTAAACCAGTGTTATGTCAGAAATTTTTGGCACTAACTCACACTTACTTAGAAATTAAGGCGTTGAAGAATGAATGCCATGCTAAAAGCCTTCCATGAAAAATTCGCTTACGAAAATCGTCATGAAAAATACTTTAAAAAAAGTAACAAATACAAATTTTTCGAAAATTAATTGTATCCAGAGGTATTTTTATTCTTTGATAACCATTTATCAAGAAATGAAATGGCATTAATTTGTTCCTTTACTTAAGACATGAACTGTTTCTCTTTTCACAGAATGGTGACACCGCCCTCCACATTTCAGCAGCCATGGGAAAGAGGAAGCTAACGAAGATTCTAATGGAAGCTAGCTGTGATCAAAAGATCAAAAATAATGTAATTAAAGTATTACTAATTTTTTTTGTACTTTCATAGTAATGCTTTTTTCTAACTACTTTTTAAACGACCCTCGCCTATCCTGGCCTTAATGAATGTCTGTTTTTCAATAAGTCAGCATTGTTCCTTCTTTCCCTTTTTATTTCACACACATTTCTGCCTGAACAAATGCCAGTTCTACAATCGATTCATTATTTTTTAAATTCGCAATTACCTTATATAATCTCGATTACTACAGATATTCGTTAAATATTATAGTCTTTTTATACCACTGGCGTTAAGTGCATGTAATCCAGAAGGGGGTACTGCTTCCGAAATTACAGCAAGATAGAAAAAGCATTGTGCATACGTTATTAAGTGAACTTTCAATGTTTGCAGAGTTTCGACAGAATGTTCGGTTTATTTGCGAATTCATTGCTTAGAGAAACGTAAAAGGATTGGGGAGTTGGTGGTAAGCAACTTAGATGGATTGGCAATTGGTTACGGAAATGAAAGCTACGTGTCGTTGTCGAAGGAAAATACCCTGACTGAACCCCTATCGAAAGCGGTGTCCTACAAGGATATGATTTAGGGGGCCGCTGCCTTTTCTATATCTATCAATTATACCTTCAAAGCAAATAGAAAATTGAATACTAATGATTAGTACATAAATCGCAGTTTTGTTAAGACAATTTCAAGGTTTTCCAAGCGCGCGTGTGTGTACTTAAATTAATCTTTCTCATACAAATTTAACTTTTTACGTTTCTGTTGAAACATTAATTTTCATGGTCAAAGATGAGCCTTAATTGGCTTAATAATTTATAAGTTAAACTACTTATCATATAAATTTTCATACAGGAATAGTAGAAAAACTTCTCTAGAGATAATCGCTTAGAACATTTTACGCTTTCTACTAGCGTAGCGGAACTCAATTACAAATGAGTGTTTGTCGCGTCTGTGAGACACTTAGGAAAGTTTCTAAAGTTTTCACTTTTAGTGCTGAACAGAAACTTCATTAAGACCTTTCGTTTTCTTCCAAGCAAGAGAGAGAGAGCGAGATAGATTTTTTTTTTTTTTTGAAGACTTACGAACGTTTTGTATATACGTGTCATCTGGCCACTCATTCTGACGTGGCTTTTATTGATTGCCTAACTCTTATCCCTTGCTGTGGTGGCGGGTAACACGTTAATCTTTTGACTCTTGGGAAATGTTAATTTGTTAAAATGGGAGGTGATCAGTAAAATCGTTACAAACACTTTTGGAATGGCAGCTCGTCCATAAAAACCTTGCTTGTGTAGTTCCTTTTGTACTGTTTTGTGTGTGAGCGTGGTGCTGATACGTTTTATGAACACCGTATTCAGCTCAGAAGTCACTTTTGTAGCTGTAGACTTCTTATTTTTCATTACAACCCAATGCAATGTTGCCCTGTCTCTGTCGCTCAACACATATTTCTGTCTGATGTTTGTCAGATGCAGTTTTTCCAGTCTTATACAGTTATAATCTTGGACACTGTGCTTCGCGATACACCAAAACCTTCCTCTACTTTGGTTACAGAAACACCCATCACACGACCCTCGACAATTTGGCCGCGTTGGAATTCGGTCAGCTCTGACATGATTCCCTCACAACTGCATAGAACGTTGTCTTGACAACAAATAATGCTTGCAACCTGTAGACGAGCTTACATAGATAGTTGCATTATGCAACAACGATAGCTCCACCTACAGACTCCGGTATAGCGAACATATATATGAAGGCGAGTATCTTGCAAGGTGTTACTATAACTTTGGCCACCGCCTGTGTACATTTATCAAAGACCATTACAATTATGAATAAAATTTCAATAGCAAATTCCTCCGCATTATAGGAATTGCGGGAATATAAGTATGCTACTGATGGTTCAACTTTAGCGCTATTATTTTTCGTTTTCATCGATCAAAAGCAGCTTAATCTTTAGAAAAAAAAGAAAATTGGAGTGCAGAATTAAATAAAGACAAGTAAGGTAATTTTCTTACAACACTGTAAAAGGAGCCAAATTTATTGATATGCTAGGTTACAATTACTTTACTACTAGTAAATGTGAAGGTAATAATTCGTACAAAATTGGAGTCACCATTTGACATTAAAATTGTAAGCAAATAACCTAACGGAAGTACATTGTCTGGCCAAAAGTATCCGGATACCCACCGACAGAAGAGGATCTGGCTGGTGTCGTAATTTGATGCGTAACCGACAGCTACAAAAGCGGTGGTAGTGATTTGTCAGGTCATATGTATGCGTTTGTGAGACAATGAGTAAGTGAATGGAGCTTAGTGACTTTGATCGTGGCATTATAGTGGGATGCCGCTTTTGTAGGAAATCAGTTCATGCAATTTCGGACGTGCTACAGAAACCAAAATCCACTGTGAGTGATGTAATTGTGAAGGGGAAACGTCGTGGCAGTGAAATTGCAGAAAATCGAAGTGGCAGGCCGAAAAAAAATAGTGAACGCAGCTGTAGAACTCTGAAAAGGGTCGTGACACAAAATCGCAAGTCCTCGTTGGTGGAAATTATTCAAAAGTTCCAACGTTCATCAGGCGTTAGTGCTAGCAACAGAACTGTTCGTCGAGAATTACACCACATGGGATTAATGGTCTTGCAGCCGCTCACAAGCCGAACATCACTCCCCAGAATGCGAAGCGTCGATTGAGTAGTGCAAAGATCACCGTCATTGGACTGTGGACATGTGGAAAATGTTTTTTGGACATGATGAATTTCGCTGTACAATCTGGCAGTCCGATGGCCGCGTCTGGGTGTGGCAGATGCCCGGCGAGCACTTCTTAAGTGACTGCATTGGGCCGACTGTCAAGTTTGGTGGTGGCAGCATCACGGTATGGGGGGTGTTTTTCAGGGCTTCGCCTGGGTCCTGTCGTGCCTGTGGTTGGAAACATGAACACCGAGATGTATGTGGACATTCTGAGCAATGCTGCTTTCCCAGCTCTATGGCAATATTTCTGGGAAGGCCCATTTCTCTTCCAGCCGGATAACTGCTCCATTCACACATCGAGACTTATGCAGCCACGGTTTCACGAAATGGGTGTTCAAAAACTGGAGTGGCCTTCTCAGAGCCCCGATCTCAATCCCATAAAACACCTTTGGGACGAAGTAGAACGCCGATTACGTCGCCAGCCAAACCAATCATCCTCACTGCCAGTCCTCACTTTCGCTGTGATGGATGCTTGGAAATCTATTCCTATGGCCACCTATCAAAAACTGGTGGACAGTCTCCCCAGACGTGTGCAGGCTGTCATCGATTCAAAAGGGGGGACCAACATTATATTAATGTATGCCTCAGGACTCTCGGAGTCCGTACCGCTGGGTGTCCGGATACTTTTGGCCAGATAGTGTATGACCTCAATGCCTATAAGGTTTTTTAAGTGAGTATTTACTTTATATATGGTGCGAGTAAAAGCAATGAATTCGGTTGATGAGAACTAAACTGTAATATTGGAGAGGGAGGAATAATTATATTAGATAATAGCATAAGTATATAAAGCTGATTAATTATAGAAAGTGCGCTAGTTTAGCAACTTCCAGCTTGCTAGAGCATGATGTATCTCATCAAACTCAAAGCGAGTGGGAAAGAAAAATGACTGAATCTTGTTTTCATTATTCATTTCAGCTATTTTCATTAATAGTAACTGTATACCAATGTGATTGTAATATTCCCTCGTTTTTATCACATAGCAAGGTGAAACGGCTCGTGATATAGCACAGAGGAAAGGTTTCACCGAAGTGATGGACATCCTGGATAACCCTCCTGTGACGTTAATTCCTGTGATAGACACGGGAAAAAATCACGACGAGAAGCGCCGAAGTTCTTCCAAGAAGCAGGAGAAAGACAGTGGAACCTCTCAAGAAAGCGCATCTAAGCACAAGAAAGACAAAAGCAAAAAGGTGACGTAATAATAAATGAAAGTAGTCACTAAAAATACTTCATCAATGTTAGAAATGCATTTTATGTGTGTGCGTCAATATTCCTTTTTTTGTAATTTCCCCCTGCACATATTCCATACTTCTTTGCATGGTCTCCAATTCCTGGACTTGTTTTTCGCTGTCAGTGTCCATGTTCCAGAATCATAACAGCAATAGCCTACGTCAGAACAAGTAATCGTGTTGTCCTAATAAAATTGCAGTAGTATGGCAGTTAGCAACGTAGTTATTTAGGAAAATATGAACAGTGACGGTGTACAGCATCGGCAGTACAAAACTTACCACTGATGAAAGAAAGGACACCAAAAGGTAAAACTCCTCTAAAAGGAAAGAAAATGCAATGTTGTCTTCACTCCAGACACCACTAAGTGAGCAACGAAACACAACGACTATTACTTACAGTTGATTGGTTCGTCAAAGCAGAAGTGACCGCAGAACGCAAGCCCGTTTTTTTTTTTACAGAGGCAGGAAGGAGTTTTCTGGAAACTGCACATTCGTGAACGTAAAAGAATGCAGGAGAAACACGCGCATACACGCGGTGCGCAGTATTCGACATCACGCGGCAGGCCCGGCCAGTGCCCGCTAATAGTGTCACCTTGCCGCATCCTATCTTCAAAGCACTTAGTTAAGATAAATAATTAATCTAAGATAAATGGAATTGTTTAAAATGGTTGGTTTCTGTAGAGAGTTATAGTTTTAATC
>JJRW01S0000905.1:34902-47521 GCA_001188405.1 Loxosceles reclusa
CATGAAACAACAAAAAAGAACTCCCTTCCCGCGGGGGAGCGACATTGATTTCACCTTTGGTTAGAACTATACTAAATCTAAATATTTTAGTATCTCGCACAGATCGTCAGTGGGATACCTTGCCAGTTGGGGTCCAGCAGTTAAATCCATTACGAATATGTAAATCGCACATTACGAGAATGTTATTAGAGTAATGTTTGTCATTTTATTTACTTTTCGTTTCTATTTCCTTTTGTATTTATCATTGGTTAAAATGCAATCTTTCTCTGATATTCAGATTCAGTGGCGATGCGATTCTTCAGTATTCGTATTAATCAGTAGGAAAATCCGTTTGTGTCGCCATCCAGAAAAAATGGGGGTCTCCAACTGATAAAACTTTAGTAACAAGGTCATTTATGCTATGTAAGTTCGTGTCGGACTCAGCATTAATAACTTATTAAATCCATGACTATCAGGTAAGGATAGAAATTACACTGATTGCTCACGACACATTGCTTATGTTATGAAGAAAACTGCGTTTTTTTCGACGGCTGGATACAAACCTACCGATCTGTCATCTTCGGAGAGACCGTTTTCCATTTAAGCTGCCCTGACAGGTATCTGGGCAACTTATTATTGAAGTATTTTGTGGGGGTCCTTACATTCTCCCCCAAGTTGAGCGAGAATAGTTAGGTCCCTCGAGTGGTGGACCTACCTGTTCGGTCCTTAATGTGAGTCCACAAGTTCGGGTGCCACTGTATGGAAATATCACTTTTTTGTCGACACTCCAAACTACAGATCTGTCATCTCCGGAGAGACCGCTTAACCGATTAAAGCTACGCCGACAGGTATCTGGGCAGCTTATGATCGAAGTATTTTGTGGGAAACCTTACAACGTTAACGGTTTAAACAGAATTGACTCTTTTAAGTTGTAAGAATTTTAACGTAAGCTTTCAACCAATCATTAAATATTTTGCATATAACAGAGGGCAATTAAAAATTCGTTATACAAGCTTGATATATAATTTAAATACGAATAATAATACAAAAACAAACCGAATTCACATACGGATGCAAATAAATGTAACCCAGTCGTAATAGCAGTGGTTCTACTGCAGCATGTTGAGTAGCACGAGCCAAAGGAAGTATAAGAATATGAGAGGAAACTATGGCCAGTCGATTGCAAGGCCCCAACTACCAAGTCTCCATTAGATCACGGTTGCAATATAACCGGAATTGTTCTTTTCCGTTTGCACCCGACCCTTATTCTAAACCCAATTTTAATTACGACTCTTTATTTTTATTGATAGCTCAGAAAACCACAAAGGTTGCATAGCGAAAGTTTAAGAACACACGCTGTCTTTTAAAATAACGCCATTACATTTCTCATACAGAAACGGAGCTCAATGGAGAAATGAAAACGCATATTCGAAGGTTGAGAAACTTATTGATTTTAAGTGCAGTTCTAGTTAGCAATGGAATTACAGTGCGCACATAATAACAGTCAATTTGTACAATCAATAATAATAAATTGCATTAAAACAATATGATGTAAGTATAATATTTTAACGCAACAATCACATTCCATAGAAAAATGATTAAGCCAAGAAGCAGATAAGCCTGTACTGTCTAAAAAGGTTGCAGAATAATGACCGGGAATATGTACGTGAAAAGGTAAAATATTAGCAGAAACGGAAAGTGATCAGTAGCTTGGGAGAATTAGATTTAAGATCACCTTTCATGAAGTGTGAGGCAGCGGTATGATTACAGGCAAGAAAAAAGAGATTTTCTTAGAATGGTAGAATAACCATGGAGAAAGCGAATAGTTCTTGGTTTTTAAATTCGTGATAGAATTGCTCGAAAGTTGAGTATGCGTAGCGATTTCTCTTTAAAAGTGAAAGCATACGCTGAGAAACAAACTGCCTTAAAATGAAAGGTGAGTGTTAAATATCAGAGGGGGAACGTTAATCAACGCAGATGTCAATCAAAAGACTTAAGTCGCAACAAGAAGAGCAAATGGGTAGAAAATGGAAAAATGGAAAAAGGAAAAATGGGTAGGAAAAAAAATGTGGGAGGGAGAGAGAACAGTAACTCTGGAAACTAGAGACGGATAAACATTTTCAAACGCCGCAGAGGGATGATAATTACTTTCGCAGACTAACAGGGGTGAACGAAAACACCAGAAAATTGACATACGTGAGAGTGTGATGTGAGAAGAAAAACGAGGGAGGAAAAAAGAAATTCTGTTGAAAATGCGAGAGCAGGGAATGAAGGACAAAGAAAAGGAAACAACGGGAATAAGAGGGAAATGAAAAAGCGTAAAAAAGCCCAGATGGTGTAATTTTAGCAAATTTGCTTTGCGAGGTGGTTATGAGGATTACATTTGTAGAAACAAGAGGTCAACAAAGCAAGTTTACTCGCTGTACAGAGTCTTACGGCTATGCCTTATGCGAATTTATCTGCTTCTAACAGGACGAATGTCTTGTTAGTTTATGTCTTATTGGTAATTAACATTGTTATTATAATTCTATTCTATTTTATTTGTTTGAATAGATACATTGACAAAATTGGCTACAGAAAGTAGCACAAGAATCTCACGAAGAGGAACAGTTAGCTATTCATATGCAAAATAATTAATATAAATCATTGAGACGTGAGAAAAATGTGAAGGCGTCAAGAACAGTTCTCCTTAAAACACAGGTCTTATAACGGAAGGAGAGTATATCAGATAATTCCACAGTACAGGAAACTGCATATGAAAAGTGTGAGATTCCCCGCCTTCCCCACGCACAAGTCTTAGATAATAAGCTGCCCAGATACTCGTCGGCGTAGCTTAATTTGCAAAACAATTGCTTCCGAGCAGATCCGTGGGTCGAGTCCCAGAATCAGAAAAGGGCGTTTGTTATAATTGGGGTCCGAACAAGGACCCAGTCGTTAGGTCCAACATTCAAGGTCAGGTTCGGGCCCTGAGCTCTCTCTCAACATGGAGAAAAAGATGTAATGTCCTCCCCGAAAAATACTTAGATAATAAACTGCCCATATACTGGTAGACGTAGCTTAATTGGTAAAGCTGTCGCTCCGCAGTTGACTGATCCGTGGTTGAAGTTCCGGAGTCGGCAAAGGGCTTTTGTTAGAAGAGAGTTCAAAAAATAAACAAAAGTTAGAGGGACAGTAAAGTAAAATGTGTTGGATGGTTTCTAGTAATTCAAGATGCCAAATCGAGAGATAGCGGTTTTTATTGTGAACAATGTAATTTTAAAAGAAAAAACTATTCCTATTCAAAGACGATTAGAAAAAGAATGTCTGCTGAACGGAGAACATTAAGTTTTGTGTAAAATCACGGTAGAAAATAAAATTTATTTATTCAACTTTATTCATTATTGTAATGGAGATAATATGTCTCATGATTCCTTTTGTCACAAGTTCGTGTAAGAATAGTCTATCAGAGTAAAAATAGTCTATTTATATCTAATTTAGTAAATGTTAGAAAACTTGATAAGCAAAAGAACACAATATATATATATACATGGGGTAATTACATGATAATATAATATAATAAGCACATTATATAAAATAACTTAATTGCTTAATAAGAAAAGAAAAATTAAAATTATTAAATATAAAAGAGAGAAGTACTTATACAAACGGTATATCTTAATAGCGTAGAAGACATGTTTTTTAGAATGTCCTTGAAATAATTTGTTGGAGTAAGTGAATCTGTTTCATTTGAAGCACTAGTGCGAACACTTTACTGGAGAAGAAGGGAAATATACTAGCGGTGAAAAGTAGGAAGTCTATTTCAATTATAAATGGAGCAGCTGATAACATTAACAAGAGAGTTCAACTACGATTGACTTCCTGAAAAAGTATATTGTTATTTATTTTGTAAAGCGTATTGCAATTTATAATTAACTTATTTCATCACTTTCTGTTATTACTAGTCTATTATTACTTTCTAGTACATACTTTTCTAATAGTAAATTCGTAAACAAAGATGGACCAGAGTCAAGTAATCTTTATAGCAATTACATTCGTAATAGTAAATTCGGAAACAAAGATTGACCGAAGTGTCAATACACATCTTGAGCAGCGGTTAGTCACTGATTGTTATCACGATGAAGATTCGCGACATTTCGACCACCAATTATGACTTTCATTAGGCAAATGAGCTGAGAGAAATGCAGAACAGCTCTATATACGAGTATACTGTGATTGTAGAGAAATCTAAGTGAGTGAGTGAACATAGGGAATTTCTTGTGCGGAAACCCATATATAGAGGATATTAGTTGTTAGTCTTGTTAGCTCGAGTGAGATAATCATAAGAGCTCGAGAGTTGATTGAATATGTTCACTGCCTTTTCCTTCACTTCTTAAGATTCCCACGATTCCAGAAACTATCGAATGCTTCTCTGTTAGAGATGTGTTTCTAGATGATTTCGTAGGATTTAAAATCCGGTTCTTGTCGCGCTGTCACTGCATGTTCTGCGAGCTGGGACTTGCGCAGTCTTTACAAGAAATCCGGTAGACGACTCCAGACGATTCACCGGCTGGAATCGGCTCTTTCACGTGCATCATCACGTCGTAGCGTAGAACATGGTTTGTAAAAGGTCTTAATGCCGACCCGCCGACGTATTCGGGATATCATCTCCGAGACGCACTCAACTTATGACGGGAAGACTTTAGCTTTCATCTCTACGCCCGAAGACGCAAAAGGAGTCAGAAGTACATCGGTTCCTCGCGATGAATCGTTTAGGGTAGCCATTTTGCCTGTGGGCTCTGTTGACAAATTGGTCCTCTTGTTTCGCAAGTTTTTCTTTACTGCAGTGGGTTGCAGCACGATCATGTAAAGTTCTTACGATCAACCCACCCGAGGTGTGTCCTACGACTGTCTCCGACTCCCGATATGACGACGGATAAAAATATCAGTACTAGCTCTGTCGGCTGTTCTGCTTTGGCGTGCAGTCGGCTTGGGTGAATCTGATCCGCACGCTGTGGTTGAAAACTCTCCCTGTGTAGATGCACTTGCAGGAACACAGTACGGTCATCGGTCTGCGTCCTTACGACAAATGCTTTGTGGCAGGTCCGATAGTGTGACCTGGAATTTAAATACTTGGCGGTGTGGGTTGGCTTGCAGTACATAGATGTCGCGAGGAATCTGTCCCTGCCTCGTCTGATAAGAACATACAGGAATAGTAAGCAGTCATTGCCTTCAGTTTCCAAATTGAATTCAGACTGTTCAAGAAGTTGTGGAATTCCATTACGATGTTAGACGGTAGAACCACAAAATTTTTGTCAACGTATCATTTCTATGTTTTGACACTAAATCTATCTTACCTTACCGTTTCGAGCTCAAATGCCTCCATATTCAATTTGGCCACCACGCTGGACACAGAAGAATCCATGGCTGTATCTTGAAGTTGACGATAGATGGTACCCCTCCCCCTTCCAAGGTGAAAAGTCTCCTTAAGAACAAATTCCAGCAATTCTCAGATTTCTTACGCGCTTACCTTTTATGCAATGTATTATCCTCTCGCAAACAATACAGAGCAGTCGCAAGTGCGAGCAGTGGGAGATGGGGTGTGAAAAGTGATTTAACATCAAATGACACCATCCACTTTTCCGCACTGCTCCGGCGGCTCCAAATTCCATGTCCGAATTCTTTCTTGACAGGTTGATACAGTACAATCAGTGGAATTTACAAGAGGTAACAACAGGTGAGCGAGATGCTTCGCTTGGTAGGTCGGAGATCCAGAGAAGCTAACAATAAGGTCTCAAGTAGGATGCCCTCCTTACGGGCCTTAGGTAAGCTGTAGAAGCGTGGAATGTGACTCGAGGTGTATTGCAATCGATCGGATCAGTTACGGTCGAGCTTGTCGTTGGAATTGAATTGGGCAAGAATGATGCTTATTTTCCGTTGGCTGGAGGTAATTCTATCAGATGGAAGGTCTCTGTATGTGTTATGATCAGAGAGTAAGTGCAGCAACTTTCTCTCTATAAATAGGCAATTCTAAAGCATCTGTAGTGCGTCTTTTGTCCGCAGAGACAATGACGATGATGTTATCACTCTGCATTATTCTCATGGACTGTCCTTTCAGACGATGGCATGTTGTCCCGAGGCGGCTGAGCATAGCAGCTCATTCTTCTGATAGAGGCCGTAGTTGACAGTCAAATTGTTGCGTCTCTTCATCGTGATAACGACTTGTGATCAACCTCTGCTCAAGATTTAGTAATAGTGTTATAGCACCTAGAGGTAGAATAATTATTTAAAAACAAAATATTATTTAGTGAAAACCTTTAAAAATTTGTTATATCTTTACTACCATTTGTTCATATAACGGTAGACGACATTAATAGGCTGCCAGTACAAGTAGTAGTCTCGTTCCATGGTGTGTGTATGTGGAATTCTTAACAGATGGCGACCGTTGCTCCGAATCCTAAATTCAGAGCACAATTCAAAATGGAGGAAACTTCTAACTTGCTATTTGTGAAATGCAAATTAATTTCAGGTGTGAAATGCAAAGGCGGTTAGAGCATGAATTTCAAGCTCAGCTGGGTAACAGTTGGCCTAATTTGCGATGGCTTTTCCGCTAAGGATGCAGCAGACTGGCACGCACTCAACCCTTTGGGAGTGTTGTCATATTAACATGCAGAATGATATACGCCGTGTTGTAACATCAATTAGGGTAATAACGACTAAAAGCGTAAGGCTTTTAGTAAGTCCTTATGACTGGAGCAAATAAGTACAGCGCCGAAGTTCTAAATATTACCTAACAGAGATATAATTTTCGCTACTTCTTGATCGTTTCTTCAATAGAACATTCGTGAGGATGGATATTTCTTAGTTAGATATCTGATGTGTGTGTACATATATCATCATCATCATCATCATCATCATCATCAGCCCGATCAAGGTGTTGCTGGTGCTGCGGAGGGGTGGTCCACTTCCTTCTTTGCGTAGGGTACAGAGGAACTTATTTCGGGCAGTACCCTGAACGCTGGGAGTAATTATCTTTAGACTCTCTGGAACCCTCGTTGCTATGATTCTCTTCTTCTATGATGTACGTCGTCTAATAAAGTACTTTATTAGACACGTACCAAACCTCTGTCTATGTTTCATCTGAACAACGCTTATATAAATATATATGGGAAAATCAAAAAGTTGAGTATCACAAATCAGAAAGTGATAGAAGGATCTCCCCACAAAAGACTTCGATAAGAAGCTGCTCAGATACCTGTCGGCGTAGCATGAACGTTAAAGTGGTCACTTCGGAGCTGAAAGATCCGTCGGTTCGAATTCCGGCGTCAACAAAAGGAAACTTTTCTGCACAATGACGCCCGAACTTATGGTTTCACACTAGTGGCTAAAGATCCAACTGTTGGGTCCACCCCTCGAAGTCAGGTCGGTACCGCGACGTCTCTCTCAACGTAGGGGAGGATGTATAAGGTTCCTCCCCACAAAAGACTTCTAAACTTAGCTTCCCGAATAAACGTCGGCGTAAGTTAAATGAAAAAGTGGTCTCTCCGGAGATGACAGATCCGTAGTTTCGAATCTACCTCAACAAAAAGGCAGCATTTCTTCACAGCATAAACTATTATATACGGTACACCATTTCTAATTGCTAATTACCCCTTTTACATAAGTGGACTTCACTTGCCTAGTGAGACGACAATGTGGTGGGAAAGAGGAAGCAGCAGCTCACAGTCTGAGTGAGCGAGCGCAGAAAGGATACTGAAAACGTTTTCTTTTTTTTTTTCACAACTATGAAGTTTTCCCGCGAGCAGAGAGTTTTCTTGATGGAGAATTATTTTGCAACAAAATTTTTTATACGGTAAATGAAAATTCTTTCTCTCATAGGTTCCCTAATATGTCAGTAGTAAAGACGTGCATAAGGAGATTAGTAACTCTGATTATTTTCTGATGACAGGATAATTTCTAAGGAAGGAGAGGGCTCTGGCCTCCAAAATCGTCGGACTTATCTCCTCCAGATTTCTTTTCTATGGGAATTTTGAAGGCAAATGTGTTTTATTACAATCCACAACTTTTGGATCATCTCAGAGGAAACAACAATACTTATATTGCTGAAATTATAAATCCTACGGTGAAAAGTGTTTTCAAAAATATGTGTAGACGTGTCCGTTTGTATGTGCAAGAACAAGGGAGAACACAAACAACATCTGCAGTTACACCAGAGTAGCAGACGTGTTACTGTAATTAAGTTCGTATTTATGTGAAGGTACATGATTCCGCTTAACATGTGAACTCTGCAACTTTCTTCTTTCCCATCCCAATTTCGTCTCACTTGGTGTGTCCACTCATGTAAAATGGTGATTAGCAGTTGGGAATAGGTTGGCATATGTAATGGCTGCAATGTGCACAAGGTAAAAAAAATTTAACTCAAGGTTTCCAGATTTTTTATCACCCTGTACACATTGAAATGTACCATTGACAATGATTCAACGCTAAAAATAGAATATTTACAAAGAGGCCTCTGTTTATAAGCATTCCATTCTTATGCATTGAATTCCTCGTTAATTGCATTAACCCAATTTGCATACCTGCAAAGTATTTTTCTGCTGCGTATTTCGTGTTATGACAATAATTACAATAACTAGCCAAAACAAAATTGTAATAATATTTTCTTCTCTGAAATCCCATATTGGGACAGTATCTGAGTCCCTCCTTGTGTGTAGTAGTCTTTCACTGACGCAACTGTTTTTATTTTTGCAGAAATCGCTGAATCCTTGTGGGAGGAACATGACAAAACCCTTTGGTTTAAAGGCTTCTCTGAAGGTAAGTAATCAACACTGAAATATACAGGAATTTCAATCCACCCTAGAGTCATAATTAAAGAGGTGATTAACTCAACTGTTGGTATCGGGCGAGAGGACCAGCGAATTATTGTCGACAGTCTTGCGAAGAACCTTCACGTTCCACAATGAGCAATGAAACTTACTTTTTTTTTTTTTTTTCTGAATCACGTAATCACAGCAGACGTTAAGCTGGGATCTTTTCACCAGTTCCACTGCACTGGTGAAAGCAGCGGACGCAATTCTGAACAAACGACAATAAAGAATTGTATTGCAGCATGGGTTCCAAGAGTGATAGAGAAGGGGTGGGAAAAGTGTATCTCATACAAGAAGCAGTACTCGTTAATCTTACCCGGAGGTGATTCCTCAACGGCCATGTTACTTCTACAATGATTCAGCAATTCATATAAAAGAAATAGTTATATAAGTGAAATATCACTACAAGTATGCATTCACATAATGTCGAACTATACCACTTTAGAGAAAACGTCAGTCTCAGTTCATTTTGTCTGGCGGACGTATATATACTCCCGTTCCTTCTACTGCAAACTAGTAAGGTTTGACTAAAGTCACACGAGAAAGACGGCGAGTTATATCCGCATACACATAAAGGCATATAGTGCATATGAATAAGAGAAAAAACTCAGATGTACTTACGGAGAAACGGCTTATAACAACCGTTATAAAAAGTCAGTTGCGGCGTCCCCGACTGCAGTTGGTACAACTATAACCAAGGCTCCACCGTACCACAGTCGTGCTATAACCGTACGTTCTCCGGTTATAGCAGTACGTTCTACTTCACTTTCTTTTGCTCACGTCACTGACTTCGACATTCAGCTTACAGTGATCGTATCTGAACCTTTCTTTCTTTATTATTATTTTTTTTTAATTAGTAGCTGCTTAACTTTCTTAGCGGCTCATAAAAACGCTGAAATTCCAACACGGATATTTAGAACTACGCTGTCTTTTCATACGTTTCATTCTCTGCCACCGTAATTTCTAAGAACTCGGGTAGCAATAGTTTCTCTGGAACAAGCGGAACCTGATGGGTAGTGAATTCTTTAACGAATTGAATTTTATATAGGTTCTACTTAATCTTTCAATCGAAACTGGAGCGCACTGGAACGCGAAAATCGCCATTTTCTCTCTTATGCCGTTTTGCTGTTTGTATGCAGGCTTGTCAACTAATGGAAACAGCTCGTTATGGCTGGCTGTGTATCGAACATTTCGTGTTGTAGAATAAATCGTTGAGGTATTAATTCAGGCAAGATAATTGCCCTTCTCGTAAGTTCCACAATTAAATTGTAGATGGAAATGATTGTTTTTTAAATTTATTTTCTTCTATTACATATTGAAGTATAGTGCTTCAACAATTGGATTCTAACGAGTGCCTTTATTGCATAATTTACCCATGATATATAAGCTTTACAAATGTTACCTTTTAGCCAAATTCCTACATCACAATTTAAGTAGTTCTCTAAAAAGTGTTTATAGTTTAACTAATATTCAGGTTAATTTGGCATAGATAATAGCCATAAAGAGTCACATTCCTTCTTATTCGAAGTAGTACAAAATGGTTGAAAATCTGGAGAGAAAACGATTTCCAGCTGTTTTAACGAAAATTTGTTGGGGGAAAATTCCTACTTCAACGGTTGAAAAATTTTTTTTTACCGAAAAATACCTTTGAAAATCCGGTATTTCAACAAAAATAAATCCGTTTTTTAGGCAATTTTGCATTGAAATGGCATTTTTTATTCATTCTTCTGGCCATAGGAACTGAGGGACTAAAGTCGAACCACAAAACTCACATTATTATGCCTCTGACATCGAACTTGACAGTTGACAGAATACAGTCGGGTACGAAGCCTTCGCCGGGCATCCGCCAAACCCAGACGCGTACGTCGGACTTCTAGATCATGAAGCGAGAGTCAACACCCTAATAAACGTATTTCGACTATTTCACTGTCCAACAGCCGTGATCATGGCACCATTGAAACTGTCGCTTGGCACTGACGTCGGTGATGTTCAGTTTGCCGCTAGTCTGTGGTAACGCATGTTTTTTAAGCTCTTGACAACAGTCCTGTTGCTAGCAGCGACGCCCGGCACATGTTGAAACTCACGAGTGGTCGCTTCCACCGGGGATTTATGATGTTCCTTCACGAACCTCTTCAGGGCTCGACAGCTGCGATCATTCAGATTCTTCGGTCTACCACTTCCTTCTGCTTCACTTTACTTTCTCTTCCTCGGTATTTCTGTTTGACAATTACATCACTTACAGTTGATTTCGGCTTCTAGCAAGAGAGTTGCAGTTGATTGCGGCGATGTTTCACGAATGATATTTCCCAACGATGGCATCTCATGATCCTGCCACGTTCATCACTGAGATCTGCCAACTTACTCATTGTCTGTTTAAGGCTGCCTGCAGTCTATGCGTGGACTCGTCGAACTTTCCCCCTAAGGCTCATGGGCGATGGGATAATTTATGCTTCCCGCATAGTGATGTTCGTGATGGTCTCGTCGCTCGCTCTCTTTTCCCTATGCAGTCGTTAGAAGTCAAAGAATAAAGGCACTTCTCGAACATTTTTCCTTTTCACTGATCCAAACCATCAAATTGTTTATATACGTCTTTCGGAGGAGAGGAGAAACGTAATGACCATCTTAGGTGAACGCAAGTAAATTATCGAGGCCTCGGCTCGTTGACATCTTTATGGACTTCTACAAAGCAAGTCGTCTGCAGCTGCACTAAAGCATATATACGAGCTCCCAATCCTCCATCAACGCTTTTATATCATTCAATGGATACTTATGTCCATATAGGGCACACTGTATTAAGAACATCTATTATTTAGTAATATGTAATGTTTTACAGAAAATTACTTTACTCAATGCCTTTTATTGTATTGTTATTTCTTACCGGATTCACGATATTCCCTAACAGTTATGAGCTTTGTAGTTCACTTTCATTGGTAAAATGATGGCACATACAAAATATTGCAGCATAGAAACGATTTCTGGAAGTAACTTCTGGGAAATTAGTATCACGTGTGTTCTGTTTTTTTAATTTTTTTGATTACGCCCAGGTGTAATACCTTTGAAACATTCCGAGGAAACAAAAGAAGAAAATTGGGAAATAAGTGAGAGCTTACTTCTTCCAGGAACCAGAAACTGAAGGAAATCAGCAAAAGATAAACTCAAAACCTTTCTTTCTTTATTATGACTCCCTTTTCCCTTTTCTTTTCCTTTCCTTAGCACTTTATGGACCAATGATTGTGAAAGATGGCAAACACAACATTCCGTTCGGGGAGAGCAAAGAAACCCCCAAACTGCTATGCCCTCTCATCCCTTTTAATGTGCCATTGGCAGTTCGAAATAGCATTTAGTCGAGTAGTTTGCTTTGACCATTCAATATATTTTAGCTTGCATCGGTTTCACGTTCATGCAGTTCAACCGTGACATTTGAGGAAATGTCATAAGTTGAAAATGAGATAAAACCTAGTTTTATATGACGATACTTAACTAGGATGGTAGTGATGTCAGGTGGAAGGAAGAGTCTCCTACCCATCTAACAGCGGTTACAAATGAGGTTAGTTTTTACGTACACCGAAACAAAAAAAAAACACGTTGCTTGCTTAGGTGCAGATACAGAGTCGCACATTTGTAACGAATGTGTACTCATTCTCCCTCAACACTACTGATGTTACCTGAATATACATGTATATCATCATCAGTCTTTACCAATTGTAAAGGAAATCGTTACTGTTTGTCGACGCCGGGGATCGAACCCGGAACGTTCTACTCCGGAGAGCCGCTTTAACCAGTTAAGCTACGTCGAC
>JJRW01S0000908.1:85073-95564 GCA_001188405.1 Loxosceles reclusa
CTAAAATGAGATGACAAATTAATTTTCCATTTGAGTGATTTGAGATGCATGTTTCGAAAGTGGTCTTATCGCAGTGATTTTATTACATTACTGTAGAAACCTGTCTTTCTTAATATAGGCGGACATCGGCTAGTTTTGGGATCTGTGTTTGGAATTCTTTTCGCAACGCCTACAGATTCCAATATGAACTTGCTATAAAATTGAAATAATTGATCAAACGTTTTGTAATACATTGGAATAGAGGAAAAAGATCGAAATAGATTTTCTTAAATCAGCGATTCGTCTAGCCTAGAATTATGAAGATGGTTAAAAATAAAGGTGCATAATATCCAGTTGCAGCAATTGTAAATTAAAACAGATAACGAACAACTTACTTAAATAAGAAGCGGTTGTGATGTTTCAGCAACGGTCAGAAAGTGAGTGCCTTCTCAAAATTCATGCATAGCATGAGCAATATCACGTGAAAAGGTGATGCATAGCATGACCTTTTCACGTGATATTGAAGATAGGATATTCTACGACTGGAAGATTTGAATTTTTGATTCCTCGACGCATTTAGGACTTGATGACTTGATGCTCATATAGATTATATGCACGGTAATTTTAATACTCGATCGATAAGGTACAATGTGACTTCCAGGTTCGCCATGTTCTGAACAGTTTCTGACGTCATAGCGAATCATTGGGGAGCGACGTGATGATCGTAGGAGGAGGGGCGTGGGGTCGTATGTTTCTATCAAGGTATTTACGATTGACATGCTACAGACTTTTTCCAATAATAGCAATGAGCAGATAACTCTAAGGGTTTGTGACACTAACCGCAACAACATCACTAAGTATATAATCAGTTGAGTGGATTCTACTCCTGAAAGCAAAATGTAACAGTCTAGTAGCTCAAGTTATCAGGCTAACACAGCGAAGTTTCACCAGAGCCTAAGCAAAAGACACTTGTTCGTTAGTTGCGTGTTTTATTCAGCATAAGGAATACAGTTTAGCCTATTGAGACAATAAAATATCGGCCGAGGAAAACGATCACTCAGCCTACAGAGATTAGGCTATTGTTGTGGTTAATATGAACTGATCAGTTTTTAACAATAGCAATTAGTGATTGGCTTGTTGTTTTATAAGTACTACTTGGCTAGTCGGCATTTCTTGTTGGATTCACTTGTTAAACAATATCTCGAAAAATTACCCTGTTTCGCCGTTTTAACAAATACAAATACAAATACAAAATGAGAATCAGCAACAAGCACATGCCCAGCATGGCTCACCATGTCCAAAAATCTGCGAAACTACGGAGACCCTTCCCGTCGTCAAGAGTGATAAGCACAAACTAGGGAACGGAGTTCCCTCGTCCAAATCAAATGGAAAAAGAAAAACACTAGAAATAATAGCATTAAAATTTAAAAACACTTACATGTAAAGCCCGCAAAGTCACCCACAACCCATAAAATTGCGGAAACCATATTTTCTGTCGTCAAAACACGAAACACCTGGAAACACAAGGAACAAACCCATTATCAAAACTAACTGGTACCTTAATTTCGGAACA
Organism: Loxosceles reclusa; assembly: GCA_001188405.1. Taxonomy (NCBI): domain Eukaryota; kingdom Metazoa; phylum Arthropoda; class Arachnida; order Araneae; family Sicariidae; genus Loxosceles; species Loxosceles reclusa. The sequence continues at coordinate 86,626 of JJRW01S0000908.1, forward strand.
GGGTTCCGTTGTCATAAACCTACTGTTAAGTATGAAATAAATTCTAATGAACTAAAAAGACATAAAAAAAAACAAGAAAATTTAAACATACAAAAAGAATACACGCAGTTATTTTCATAACCAAAAATGGTTTCGTCCTCAAAACAAACTAAACATGATGAAAGAACGAACAGAAGGAAAAGAAAAAGACTTAGGAACAGGAAAAAAACACAGCCCTTCTCCTCGAACAGACCGTCTTGTGCACTAATTATAAACTTCATATCACGATTCCTGGCTTATAAGTTTTCAACAATCCTATGATATTATTGTACATCTATTCTGCCTAATAGATTGTAATCTTTGTTCATACATCAGTTATGACCACAAAGTCTTGTTCTTGTGATGATGTGGTTTAGTTAAATATCACTTAAAGGAATAATCCACCAAGTGTTTCAAAAGCCAGTTTTTACTTTATGGCTTCGAAAATACTATAGATTGATTGTGTTGACAAGTGTTTTATCGTGTGGTGCTTCGACATTACCGAAGACATGTATTTCTTCATTTTTTTTATGTTTCTTTAACAAATAAAGTTGGTCATGTTTTCAGGATAGATTCATGTCCTCATGGCATTTAAACCAAACATACCCATATTTATCATCAGCTGTTGTTTTTCGATTCTATGGTGCTGTTCAATTACACAATCACCTGTTCTGTAAAACCGATTTTTTTCAGGTATTCAACATTTGTAGGCAATATCATCAATTACTTTCCGCTTGCGTGAAAATAACTTTGGATCCCAACAATTTTAGTTTTTATTGGTGAGTGAGACGCAACTTTTGGACGTATAATATGATTCATTTCTGCCACTTGCACATACAACAGCCCATCATTCATATTTCCCTGCCTTATTAAGCCTACCCCCAAAAAGACCTCAAAATAACCATCCCAAATAGATATCGGCGCAACGTAAATAGAAGAGCGGTCTTTCCGGTGGTGACAGATCCGTAGGTTTGAATCCCTGTCTCGACAAAAGGGCAATTTTTTACAACATTTTCAGTGGCATCAGGCTGAGGCTCCTCCGTCAAGTGCGTTTGAGTTACTTTCTCAGTTGTCGCAAGTCTAAACTACCCCTGAATAAGTAAAATGAATCTTCACCTATTTATTTCTACAGGAGGTATCGATGCTTGCTTGTGAGTTACATAATCAGGTATGTACTTCCACATCACTTTGCTGAATATGCGGCATCAAAGGTGTTTCGTCCCTATCTGCTTACTCAAACCCGGATGATGTATAGTCAAATTTGTAGTCGTCTTGCAAATGTTAAACAGCACGGTGAGTTACTTCCTCAGATAGGTTCTAATCATATTGAAGTTGTGTAAGACTCAAATGAATTTTAGTGAACGAAAACAGTGATATCTGGGTATAATATACAGAAAGATTGGAGAACTGCTCACAACCTTATTTTCTGTAAGTATTTTAACCTGTCTTATTTTGCTTAAACTTCCTTCTAAACACTTTGACAAACGGCCACTTTGACAAACTTTGACACTTTGACACTAAACTACATTTCCTTCAATACACTAATTCCTTCAATACACTGCCTGCAATTTTCTTAGTTATTTGATTACCACACGACATTTAAGATTTAACATCAATGGCTTCAATGGCAGGCTTAATTTACGAGGTAAATTTATTGTCATCGTTTGAAAGGTCGTCAGAATCTTTATCATGAATTTCGTTCATCCTGTTATCTATTTTTGTGAGAAGAAGCTCTAGTTTCGAGAAAAAATATCGGTCTCTCTTAATTGCAGTAACAATGGAACAATCAAATTTTTCTCAACAGATCCGTGATTCATCTTGAAAATACGTTTATAAAGAAACAAAAAACATCTCTAAATGCGTTAACAAACCAAACTCTCAACCGCACTCCTGACGCCAATTGTTACAAAACCGTTCCGCCGGGCCTTAACGCCAGCCCGCTGTCTTTGAAACATATAACCCACCAAGAGAACATGTTCGAGTTTCGTAGATTGAGAACTTTAGTTATTATTATTGCGTGCTGAAAAAACACAATTTCTTCCAATTGCGGAAACCATACCTGAACTAACGAGTTGTAATAATACTTTCGCATTTACAAAGTTAAAAATTCACTTGGTTGCGATGACCCTTTAGATTTCAATTGCTGCAATGATATAGTATCCAAAATAGTTCTTTGTTTATCTGCAACATAAGATTTCAGAGTTCACGAAGAGATTACCAGTTGTTGCAAGCCTTCAACTACTACTCGATGAAACGTTTAATAGTGTCGTTATGCTTTATATATAACATCAGAGACTTATGATCAAGTGGGAACATAGAAAATCTATGAAATGGAAATTTATTAGTAGTGTGATCATAATAAAGAGAAGCGTTTCTACTAATTTTCACTTGAGCACATAATGCGTAAATATGTACATTGGGGCTGTTCCTTATGGTGAAATGGCCGTCAGACCAGCCCTTTCGATTTTGATGATATTCCGCAGAAATATATCGTCATATCTTTTGTCCAAGAAACGTGTTTTGAAAAAAGAAAAGTTGGCAAGTATAGTTCAAGGTATAAGGTTATTGATAAATCGCTGGAAACCTCTGAAGAACATTCATGAAAGAGAAGTTGGTTTGGTATGTTTCTTTACACAGCATTTAACGACAGAAGAACCTAAAGTTTCTTATGTCGTAACCGCAATCAGAAAAGGAACAAAGATGGCGCAAGTTTTTTAGTACTTCATTTACTTGCGAAACATAAGGTTCCTGAGAGGTAGATAAGAGGTAACTAATCCTAATCCAACATCCGTTGAGTTAAATCTTCAACTACAACATTAATATTTCGAAGCTATCTTAAATATATCTGAGTCTTTTTTAAAGTACTAATGAGTAAGTATAATAATTTCAAAGACAACATTAATATTGGAATACCAGAAGAATGATCATCGAGTATGACAAAATGGGATTCAAATTCTTAAATTGCAAATATTACAACGTCACGTCTAAATTCACATTTAAACGGATAAGTATAGCGATCTGTGCGAATAATTATTTCTGAATTACAATTAATTCATCGGGTAAGAGATCATAATTAGAATTTTCTGACGCATGGTAAAATTTCATTCAGGAAGATAGTACCTCTTTCTGACATAGATTCCACGCTTTTAATTGCAAGTTCTCATGCGCAAAGTACCAGTTCCGGTATCTCGCATATTGCCAATATGTTCCTCTTAATCTATTCTCACATTTTCATCAATTTCTCTGCATGGAAATTAAAGGTCGTAACAACGGTTAAACCAAGAAGATTTAAGAACACTGATGTGCTGCTTTGGGAGAAGGCATTCCAAGGCATGGCAGAGGAATTAGAACTATCACCTCTCTCATGTCCTGTTCTCTTTCTCTCGGGAACTACGGCAGATGTTAAAAGAATGTTCTACTTAAACGTTCAACGGATAGAACCTAATGACTAAAATTAACAAGCTCTTTTCGGGAAATTCGTTCGTTTTCTTTGCATATTTCAGTCTGCTAGAGGGAGTTGAAACATTCTTTTCTTCACATAGGTAATCTACGGCTGTGAGTACTGTCCGATAGATTTATTCACATTTATATTTATAATATTGATCAGCAAGTTCGTTTAGCTTTGCTCAAGGTTCCATATTTAGTGTTTTAATACTTGGAATTCTATATACAGACATCTTTATCTCCCATATCGTGAATATATGTTAAACAAACGGAAAAACTAACAAAACTATTTGAAAGAAGCTTTTTTCTTTTCAAAGTCGTTAAATGAGCATAATATTTGTGTTGAGTTGAGTTGTATTGATTAAACGTTAATTGATATTCTCGGAATAAATAAAAGAGAGTATGGCTTTCTTGCGTCGCGTGCAATTACAAAGAAGAAAAAAACAAGTTTGGACAAAGTTGTCAGCATATGTATTTATTGAAGACTGTTTTCTAAATTGGCTTCATCGACTTACGGCTCGATTGATTCATGAGTGAAGACTGTCTTAAGCAAAAGCCATAGCTGTCTTCTTTTTGAATATTGACAAGCTGTCGCTACGTACTTGAAAGTAATGGGGTTGAAATGGCATCATTTTCTAAGATCTCTGAAGAAGAAAAAAAAAAACTCGATACAGAAAGCTTTAAATAGTCTAAATATAATGGTAGGTGCTTTTAAATTTCCGATTTGTAAAAAATGAAGTTATTATCATGCTACCACGAGTACTTGGTTACATCTAATTTGTATTCCTCCTGTCTTCTGACATAATCCTCGTGTTTTCTAATGCGGAATCGGATGGTCAGACCAATAAAAGATAAACCACACTGGCATGGAATGCGGTAAATACCCCAAGGGTTAGTTGTAGAGAGGGAAAATCCATAAGGTACGAGAATTCAAGTTTGTGAGCACACCTGGATATCGTACGAAATGTTTCGAGTGGGTTAAAAAAAAAACGAAAACTATTACAACCTTTCGATAAGACAGTCCCCAATCGTGAAAAAGTCGAGTTTATGCTGAACGTAAAATTGTTGTAGACAGCGTCCTACAACAAAGATTCGTACTAACAGCATTTTCTATAGACTTGTTCATTTCTTTGCAACAAAAAACTAGCTTCAAACATTTAGGTAAAACAAATTTGTATTCTAACGTGGACGTGAGAAGAACTGTATAATGCATAGCATTGGTTTAAATGAAGTGATCTTAAATATTAACGTGAGTAACACGCAGTTCCTCATCATTGTCTTGGTTTGAATCTTTTATCATTGCGTAAGATAACATAAGCTTAGAGAATACCTATAAACATCATATGGGGATTCAGTTGTATACTGTAATGGCCGAATTAAGGAAAACTTCATTTCTTAAAAGTTTGAATTCATTTCAACTGCTCTTTAAACATCCCCGTAGACTAAAGCACGCAATATTTTAATATAACTAGATTTATGATGATGAAAGTTTCCTCATAAACGCTTAATTAAAATTAAAATTAAATATTTCAAATAAAATCAATATGGATTTCACCGTTGAAGATTATTCATAATATTAAAAAATCTTCGAATATGTAATGTCGCAATGAAGATAGAAGTAAGAAAAAAAAGAAAGAAATTGGTGGCCGAGGGTTGTAATAGCGTTCTCTCCCAATTCGGGTTGGTCCAGGTGCTTGGTGAATTTCCTTGGAGCTTACTCCTTCTTAGAGGCGTTTACGGCGCAGTCTTTTGCTATGGGCACTTTCTTTCCCGTCGGAAAGCTCCAGAAATTAACAAGTCCGGCACAAATCTTTAAGCACAGGCGCTCAGCGTGCCAGAGAAGATTTGGTTTACGCTTTCTTCGTTTTACGACGATTGCAAATCTCATGTTTTCGGACAGCACTGTGTGCTTTTGACTATCCTGGCTAGTGAAAGTATTTCTATTCCCTTGTTCTGCTGATTGAATCCGCTGTTGAATCGTATTTCCACTAGAGGTTCACGTACGGACGTCGCGCGGCAAATATGTTGTCGGGATTCTTTCTGCCAAGGTTCTTTGCAGCATTTTCTGATCATGGTGAGTGAAATATTTGCTTTCGTTGTTGCTTGTGCTTTTCCTTTTGTTGTTCGAAATCCTTTATTTTTAATATTACCCGTGGGAATTGACAGAAATTTAGGGTGTTGATTGAAACGGTACCGTAAAAACCAAGTAGCCTTCCCGTTCTCCAGTACTGTAAAATTTAACCCGGCTTTCTGTGCAAATTCTTACATTTAAGTTTCTGATACTCAAATTGTTACTATTAGTAAAATTATCGCATTCAAATTGTGCAGTATCAGAAATTTGTATTAAAGTGCTCATAACTTACAAACTGTGCATAAATAAATGAATTTGCACTGGGCCGAGACAGAGAATAGCTGCTGTAACCTTTTGGAATACTTGAATTTGTAAATCACTTGAACTTCTATATTTCAATTAATTGCTTTTCTTAAACTTTGTCATTTTATTTCCCTACTTAAATGAATCATCCCATATTTTGAAGTTGAGGATAACGACCATTCTCAAATGTATTTTAACTTTTGTTTTTCTTCTCATCTTCATAAATTTACCGTGTCAAAATTTCCGTAGGGCCTAAATTGTAACAATAATAATTTTTTCATGAATGTTTTCAAATTTACTGTTGTCATGAGGGAGAAAGCGTCTTAGTGCTATGTGTTGCATTGAAATGCTAGGTGCAATCAGCGGGCAGCAATTACAGTAAATGCGCAAGGGGAAAAGAAACTTCCAAGAGGAAAATAACGGAAGGATAACGAGACAGAAACGTGATCGATTAGGTTCCTGCCTCACCGAGGAGTTGACAAACTTTTCTCAGAAGACGAAAAAGAAAATTAAGGAGCACCAATATTACGGAATAGACACCAACGAGGTCATGATTTTTCCTTAATGCTGGTACTGTGAAAATGATGATCTTGACACGTGTCTGTTTATTGCTTTCGCTTATAATATACACTACTATCCATGTAAAACAGAACACCGAGAAAGAATGAAGCTAGAACGTTTATTTTTTCCAGGATATCTAAAGTCTAAAATACACAGTACAGAACAGATAATTAGCACTTAAAAACAATACGCATTATACACGTCGATACAGGTAGTATTCTGAGTGTCCTCTTTGTAAAGAAAACTTTAATTTTTGTTGACAGCGGGATTCGTGCCAACGGATCTGCCACCCCGAGAGCTTCAGAGCAGCCGCTTTAACCGATTAATCTACGCCGACGGAGTATTTCTGTCGCTTTGTGGGTGGGCATTACAAAGTCTAGCTTGTATTACTTATCCTAAAGGAGGTAGGAGTAAATTTAAAAAAAAAAAAAACTATAATGGTATCTTGTGAATAGCCATCCAATCTGCATTAACCCTCGCTAAAAATTGCTCGACATTTGATGGAGGGGGGGGGGCTGTTATAATGCACCACCCTTCGTTGAAACATACCCCACGCAGTTTCTGTAGGGGATATATGAGGTGGTATAAGTGGCGAAGGAAGAAGTGGGACATTGTTAAGTCCCAAGAAGGTTTGCGTTCTTGCTGCAGTATCTGGTGTGGCATTGTCTGCTGAAAGATTACACTGGGTACACCTTGCAAGTACGTTGCGACTGAGCATTGAATAACATTGAATAACACGTGCGACAGAGCATTGAATAACATTGACATGTCAAGCACTAGTTACGGTCTGCTGATCTATATCATCTGTTGTTAAATGCAGTATCACCCCAAAGAAGAATGCTCCTTGTTGGTGCGACATGCCGTGTAGGAATACAATATTTTCGGAGTCTTTCACCCCGTTGGCTTAGAAAACTGATACAACTTACGTCTTCTTTCTGGAAATCCCATTCCCGGTGTCCACGTTTGGCGCATGTCAGATATTTCTTTTGCAAGTGACCGCACCGTGCACATTTCGAGCATCTCCAATGGTTTCAGGAATCTCTTTGAATAAGATATAAACCATTTTGTAAGGAAAATCTTTGCTTATGTCGACACCGGGATTCAAACCAATGGATCAGTCATCTCTGGAGTTGTCCGCTTTGCACGTTAAGCTAGGCCGACGGGGTAACAGTGTAGCTTATATTAAAGTCATTTGTGGGTGGACATTACAATTTACAGTTAACTTTTCTGAATTTTATTATGTTGTAAAAGGACCTAGAATCAACTCTCAATATATAGCTTAATTTTCTCGAACGGTTTCGATGGTTAAACCTTACTCTAAGTTTAGCATTTACTAGAAAATCATTTTGTTTGCGAAGAGAGAGAGGTTTGGTAAATTCTTCATTTCAATTGTTCTTTACATCGTATATAATTATTTTTGGTTAAACTCTTTGTAGGCTTCGGATTGTAAATCTGCTTGAATCATTAATGCTTTTTTGTATGTCTTCCTTCAACTTTTGTAGATATTTGTTATGAATGCATTCCGTCAAAATACCATTTCTCGTAATTTTTTTATGTTCTTCATACCACTTCCTAGATTAACTGGTTCAGTCTTTTCCTATGATGGTCTTTTTGTCATTACAAAATATCTCACTTTCCTCTTTTGGGAAAATTATATATGTTTTTCGCTTTCGGCACGTTTCCGTCACTTGTAACCACATCCGAATGGTGTTTCTTTGGTCTTTCGTTATCTATGTCTCTTCTTATTTCTTTTGTTGTATTCTCTATTATATACAATACTTATACTGAATGTCTTTTATAACTCTTCGTATTCCCACTCTTTCCTTCTAATTGCCTCTCATATTCCGCAATTTTTTGTTAGTATCCAAGATCTGATTTCTGCGATTTCTGCACAAGGACACGGAATTGTTTTTGGCGAAATCACTTATTTCCCCCATTTCTTAGTGAAAGATAAGTTCGAGACGCATAGTTGCTGAAGACACCGGGCATCCCTCCGCCATCGTCCTCTGTACTTGCCTCCTTCTCCTCCTCTTCGTGGGCCTTTCTCTAACTTTCGCTATTATTCTTTCTTTTTATCCTTGTCCTTTCCTCTCTTAGTTTTTACCTTTCCTTTTATTTCTTTGTTTAGCTCGGTGATGGAGTGTAGAGCATCTGTTCCCTTTTCATGTGCAGAACATCGGTCGTCTTCATTGGGCCTGCCATTCTCTCACCTGCATTTTCCATTTCTTTTGTCATGTAATTTCTTTTGGCCCTTCTTTATTCCCTTTGTTTGATTTTTCACTTTTTTATTCTTTCCGGGAGATTCATATCCATAATTTCAAGCGGAGCTTTCGACAACAGTTCGTAAGAAGTAGCAACTATGAAAATTGAAGCCTGTTGCAGTGAGCCTTTTCTTGTGGTTTTATACCTCAAGTGAGAGAGAGAGATAATAGGAAAGGTCTCTTTCGAATGTAAACAGTGTGAAGGAATAAACTCTTATCTCTGTTTATCTTTAATGCTCAAGTGAGATAAAGTATAAGGAATTCCAATATGTTCTAAACAC
>JJRW01S0000909.1:205132-216409 GCA_001188405.1 Loxosceles reclusa
TGCTCAAACCCTTGAGTTAGCAGTCGGCGTAAAAGTAACTTCACCACAAGCCAACTTTGAGTTACCCAGCGCCATTTCAAGTGGCACAACAAGAGAATTCATATCAACAGTCCAACTTCGTTAAGCATTCGTGCAGCAGTAGAACGGCTAATTCGATTTCATGTGGCAGCCTGAAGGTCTAAAACCAAATCTCTTGTAGTCGCTTCGTGGTTTCTTCAAGCTGTCAGTGACAGAAAACGGTCTTCGGATTCGGTTGTTGCTCTTGGTCGGCCTTCACCAGACTGTCTCTCAACTGATTCAATGAGTACAAAGCGGCTCCAAACTCTTGATATGACACTTTGAGCAATATTCAAATCTTAGGCGACCTCCATTTGTGTTTGACCTCCCTCGATTCTACCAATAATTCTCCACTTTCGAATTTCACTTAAATGATGCTTTTGAGCCATAACTATTAAATACTGATCATTCTCAGAAACCACATTCACTTTAAACAACACTACAGACCGGAATTCCAACATGCGTCCATTGCGCACCCCATTGTCAATCACCGACTTTGCATATTTCGTGCGCTAACGTATGCGCGGAAGTGCAATTTTGTGTTCAACGGTATTTACTTAAATAATTGGAGCATTGGGCATTGGTTGCAACATTAACTTAGCGAGCATATTTTTTCTCATTATCCTTGAATTTTGATGACCAGTGTACAGTTCCGCTGTCTGCAAGGTTTTGATGAGCAGCACCGTCAAACCGAGTATGAGATTTAGCATCAAAATTAAAATTCTGACCAACAACGGTGTCAGATAATAAATCTTCAGAGTCTGTAACGGATTTGTCCGAGCTCGAAAGTAGAGCATGAGTATTCGCAAGAGTAACATTTGAATTACTAGACTGACATCTGTCAGTTTCCCAAAAATGAACTTAAACTACCTACTTTACAAGATCTCTTGTTTGCCATGTTAAACCCAAACTTTCAATACTAAATAAATATACACTGAATTGCAAGAATAAATGAGTAACTGAAAATTACCAAATCTTAACTAAGATTTCTACTTCAAGCTGAAGTCAGTGAATATAAATTTTTGAAGTACAATAATATACAATTTGTTGAGCTCTACAAGGTTACAACAAGTCGAGTAATATCTTGTCGACAAAAAGTAAAGTGTTTGCACTGAATTTCAATATTTTTAAGTCTGCTCAAATCAAAATAAGTATCTCTCTTTAAACTTAATAGTTTTTTAATTTAATTTTTGAGTCTTTAGAATTTTGAAGTCAGTAAGAGGGCCCAGTTAGGCTTATTTGGAAAAAGTATTTTAAACTTATTTGGCAATGAAGTCTTGACTATAATCGTCAGGAGTCTCAGTTATCTAAATCTCAGGAGTTATCAGGAGTCTAAGTTAAGTGAGTTGTCGTCCCTCAGATAGTTGTAGTCGTCTCCTTGTTTCGGCTACAGTATTTCGCTTCTTATAATGAGCGCCGTTTTGCCTGTGTTGGCTTTGATTACGTCTTTTCGTAACGTAGGTCTAACTGTTGTTCCGCTTCTTCGTGAGGAGTATGTAATTTTGTTTATTAGTTAAGTTAATGTTACGGGGTTAGTTCAGTTTTTCATTACAAGACTTTTAGACTGAGTGTTTACTACTTATGATTTGTAGTAATTTTAATTCAATTCCAAAAACAACACTTGAAGGATAAAGTAATAAATATCCAACTTAATTTAAAGTTAAGTATAGCAACTAGCTAATGAAGAAAACAGAAGTAAAATATAAACGAGTTGTTTATTTCGTCACAAACAAAATACAAGAGAATACATATAACGAAACAATTTCGTTTCAAGGTGTTCACCACACACAGATAAATAAAAATACAAACTTCTATATAACTCTAAATTTTTGTAACAATTTAAACCGCGTTCAGTACTTTAGTACTTAAGGCTTTTAATCTCTAAAACGTTCAGTAGAGAGAGAGATATATACTTTCTTAATTTTTACTCTTTTCCAATTTATGGGCCTTAATTGGCTTAATAAACAAATTTCTACTTATCTGATCGTAGAAATTCCTTAATTTGACTTAGAACCTTTACCTGTGAAATTTTTCGAGTCACGGAGAACATTTACCAACTTTCTCCTACATTGATATGTATAAAGGGCGCTAATTGTTTAGCGCTTAAAATTCACTCGTTTAAAATGACTTGAACGTCTTTCACTGTGTTTCACCATCCGCTTCTCGTAAGGACAGCGAGAGAGCAGGTTACAGGTTTCGATTGCTAGAAGAATGCTAGAAATATTTGAGACATATATTTGAGGCCCAATGTGATTGCATGAGCCGTCAACCGTTGGGACACAGGACATGAGGCATTGCAAATTGCAAATCATTATGAAACGCCCCTCTTATGCACTAAAGTGCCAAAAGCCGTTGGATAGTAATATGCAAATATCCAGGTTGGGGTAGCATCACTTAACAGACGCATAAATGGGCAGTGATTTGTCAGTTCTTTCACTTAGACTGTGGTGAGTCCTGTGAAACATTTTCTGACGTAATTATGGTTACATGAATAGAATTGATTGACTTCAAACGCTGAAAGTAAGTTGGAGATAGATGAATGGGACATTCCGTTTCGGACACTGTTTGGGAATTCAACTTTCTTCGATGCAAAGTGTCAAGAATGTGCCGAGAGTACCTGATTTTTGGCATTCCCTCCCACCCTGGACAACGCAGTGGCCGGCCGCGTGTACTTAATGATCGCGACCAGCCACGTCTCAGTAGAGTAGTCCTTGCTAATAGAAAACGACACTGCGGCAAATAACAGCAACAATCAATGTGTCACCTACTAGGCACGTCTCCACGAGGTCAGGGCAGCTACCTTTACTAACGACACGCCATGGACAGCTGAAACTATCTTGGGCTCAGGAACATACCAGTTGGACGGTAGATGACTGGAAAGACGTAGCTTGGTCAGATAAGTCACGGTTCCAGTTGGTATGAGCTCATGTCAAGTTTCGGGTGTGCCACAGACTTCACGAGGCCACGGAACCAAGTTGTCTCTGTGGTTGGTACTGTGCAAGTTGGTGGAGGATCGATAACGGTGTGGGGCGTTTTTTCATTACATGGACTGGGCCCTCTAGTCAAATTGAACCATAAACTGTCTGGAACGCGTTATGTTAAGTTACATGGTCATTCATGGACTTCATGTACTGAAACAACAATGGAATGTTCCAATGTGGCACTTATTCACTCGGCAAAAATTATTCGCGATTGGTTTCACGAACATTCTTAAGAAATCTAGTGAATGATGTGGCCACCTAAATCGTCAGACACGAACCCTATCGAATATATTTGAGGTATGATCGAAAGGCCGGTTCACGCGCAACATCCTGCCCCTGAAACCAATTCCGCAATTATGGGCCTGCTATATAGACATCATGGCTGAATATTTCTTCTGGGGACTTCCGACAACTAATTAACTCAATGCCACGTCGAGCTGCTGCACATCACCGGTCTAAAGGCGATCCAACACGATATTAGGGGGCGTCCCATTCATGTTTTATATTCCAATGCATGTTGTTACATATTGGAGTATCAGGAGAATGTCATAAGATGGCCGCCATGCTTTCAAGGATTTAAACTGGCGTAGTTGGATCGTGCAGCAGGAAAATTAAATTTTTAAGTACATTATAATCGGGGACTTCTGGTTCACTTCCAACATGCTTTACACAATTCGGTTCCTCGACTGTCTCTTGATCTTTAATTAATACCTTAATTATCCCACAAATTTTTATCAATTATCAGAAAATAATCAATTTATTATAAGAGTGAAGAAAAATATCATTTGTATTACAAAATACCCCAAACATTAAGTCCTGCTTTGGATCAGATATACTCAAGAATAGATGATTAAGATGTGTTTAAACATGTTGAAGTACGGTTAAGAACTGTTTCTAGGCAATCCGAAGTACACTAATATAGTAAAGTCAATACCGAATTGTACATATAGAATCGTTAACGTCATAGAAACCGGTTTCGAAAATAACCAAAATCAAAAAGTTTCAGTTCTACATTATGCCACGCTCGAGTGACTCAAACACGGAGCACTCTTCACTGTTCGTTAAACACCTTCGCGACACTTTTTTGGGTTCCAACACAAAGAAATACACTTCATAGGAGTAAAGTTAGTTGAAGATACACTAGTAGTCACTGTTTTTTTTCCAAAATTTACACTTACTCGATTCAGTTTTAATTTTGAGATTCGTATTATCGGCCACTGATCATCCAGTTTGAATTTCATGAACGCCACTATCTGGTCATACGAATGTGTTACAATAACAACTAGCGCTTTACCGGCTATAAGTGAGAGGTCCTCCTCCATTCCATTTCACAAATGTCTTAGACCAAAAACTGTCCAGATACTTATCGGTGTAGTTCAATTGCAAAGCTGTCACTTCGGATATGACCGTTCCAGGTTTGAGTTCTGGCGTTAACATAGGATGTTTGTTACAAATGGCTCCCAAACAGGGACCCACACGTGTGATTATGGACTCTTGGCCGTTGGGGCCACACTCGAGGTCAAGCGTGTACCCTGACCTCTTTCTCTCAATACATGGAGGAGGTTGTGAGGTGCCCCCACAAAAGACATAGATAATGGGCTATCCAGATACTCGTCGGCGTAATTTAATTGAAAAGTGGTCACTCCGGAGATGAACGATCCAAGTTCGAATACTCCCGTTGACAAAGGGCATTTGTTACAAAGAATGACATTCGAAAATAAGCAAAAAGAAAATGTTCTAAATGAAAAATCGAAAACGGATAGAATCAAAGTATGATTACTTGTCTCAATACTTTGTAAAGAAACTTAGCCTTTTGTCGACGCAGGGATTCGAACCAACCGCTCGGTCATCTCTAGAGTGACCGCTTTACCCATTAAGTTACGCTGACGAGTATGTGTGGGCGGCTTATTTTCCATATAATTTGTGGGTGAAACTTACATCCTCCCCCACTTGAGAGAGAGGTCAGTGTACCCACCTGACCTCGAGTGGTGGACCTAACGGTTGGGCCCTTAGCCACTAGTGTGAGTCCATAAGTGTTCGGGAGCCATTTGTAATGAAACTTTGCTCTTTTGTCGACACCGGGATTCAAACCAACGTATCTGGCATCGCTAGAGTGACCGCTTTACCCATTATGCTACACCGACGAGTATCTGAGCAGTTTACATTCTATATCTTTTGTGGGGTGAACCTTACATCATGTGTGTCTCATTAGCTAATTCTCTATTCTACCTATGTTGTGTTACACTTGTGAAATTATTTATTCGGAAAGGAGGGCAAAAGCGTCTTGCCTCATTGGTTGAAAAGATAAAAAAAAGAGAAAAAATACTTCAGATGTTTTAAGTACTGGTAATATGTATTGCATTTTTTTATGAAACCCGCTGTGGTGGAAACCTCTACGCAATAAGCTCAATGACTTGCTCAATATGTGACAAAGTGTTAAGCAAGGGCCGCATTGAGTCCACCTTTTGTTAACGTTAGAAGTGGAGGGGTAGAAACAGACATACGTAGTGATTCTTTCTGCATATTTTACGATTCCCATATTCAGTAGTTTTTATTTTTGTTTTTTAATAATTCCTCTAATCGCTATAGATATATTTTTCGTTCCTTTTATCCTGTTTTCATTTGTGTTTAAAATGATAGCTCTGTATACGGTCATTAATTTAGGATTACTAGAAGATTATGTCATTACGCATCATTAGTACAGCTGTACGAAAGTGGGAATTAATTAACATAGTGAATGTCGCATGAAGTATAAAGAAGATCCAGTGCCTGGTAATGTTGACACGGCTGGTTTAGGCTAGAATTACGGAGTGGCGTGCAGTTTCCAATTAATCTGCTATTGTCCCTAGAGATATCTTTACACCGGACACTCTTAATAGCTAAGATTAACTCAGTTTGGTTACCGTACAGTTGGTACACTGTCTGGCCAAAAGTATCCGGACACCCACCGGAAAAAGTGGATCTGGCCGATGACGTAATTTGATGCGTAACCGACAGATATAAAAGAAGTGGTAATCGTTTGTCAGGCCATATGTATGCGTTTGTGTGACAATGAGTAAGTCAAAGGAGTTTAGTGTTTTTGACCGTTGCATTGTAGTGGGATGCCACCTTTATAAAAAATCAGTTCGTGAAATTTCGGATCTTGTGCAGAAGCCAAACTCCATTGTGAGTGATGTAATTGTAAAGTGGAAACGTCGCGCCAGTGAAACTGCAGAAAATCGAAGTGGCTGGCTGAAAACAATTAGTGAACGCAGCCATACTGTGAAGAAGGTCGTGACACAAAATCCGAAGTCCTCGTTGGTTGAAATCACTCAGGAGTTCCAAAGTTCATCAGACGTCAGTGTTAGCAGCAGGACTGTTCGTCGAGAGTTACAGAACCTTCGATTCCATGGTCGTGCAGCCGCTTACAAGCCGAACATCACTCCTTTGAATGCGAAGTGCCAATTGCAATGGATGGTACAATGCTCACCGTTATTGGACTGTGGACATATGGAAAACTGTTCTTTGGAGTAATGAATCTCGATTTACAAATCTGGCAGTCCGATGGCCGCGTCTGGCTGTGGCGGATGCCCGGCGAGCGCTTCTTAAGTGACTGCATTGTGCCGACTGTCAAGTTTGGTAGTGGCAGCATCATGGTGTGGGGGTGTTTTTCAGAGTTTGGCCTGGGTCTCGTCGTGTCTGTGGTTGGAAACGTGAACTGTGACATGTATGTGGACATTCTGCACAATGCTGTTCTCCCAACTCTATGGCAATATTTCAGGGAAGGGCCAATTCTCTTCCATAAGGATAACTGCTCCATTCACACATCGAGATTTGTGCAGCCGTGATTTGACGAAATGGGTGTTCAAAAACTGGACTGGCTTTTCCAGAGCTCCGATCTCAATCCCATAGAACACCTTTGGGACGGAGTAGAACGCCGATTACGTCGACAACCAAACCGAGCATCCTTCCTGCCAGCACTCACTTTCGCTGTGATGGACGCCTGGAAGTCCATTCCTATGGCCACCTATCAAAACTGGTGGGACGTTTCCCCGAGGTGTGTGAAGGCTGTCATCGATGCAAAAGCGGAATCAACATCATATTAGTACATTCCTCAGGACTCTGAGTCCGTACCACTAGGTGTCCGGATACTTTTGGCCAGATACTGTATCACACAGTTGAATAGCTTTGTCCTCCAGCACAGTACTCAAATTTTCTATACGGTTGAAACAAGGACTGTTGCAGTGACACTGAAGTGCAGCGCATTTCTGTTGTTTCAGATTGTGCGTCACTAGCTTCGACCGGTAACACGTGGCACAAAGATGCATGGAGATATGCAATCGCAAACATTCACATGCAGATTAGTTTCTCTTGTAACAAATTCAAACACTTTGCTCTGTTTATTGGACTATCTGTATGGCAGGAAGTGAAGCGAAGTAGCTCTAGAAGCCAACATAGTGCCCCCATATCAACCGACGGACTTCACAATGCCAAGAGTAAACTGTTCATGATGTTGCTTTGCGCCCAACGAACCTTCCGCAAATAGTTTGTAAACTGACATGTGCATGATTCGTCCGAAAAAGAGCACCTTACCCGATTGTTCCGTTGACCAGGATAAATATCACATTTCTTCCCAAACTGCAGGTGCGTGAACTTCATTGAAGGAGGCGTAGTGTATTTGATGTTATACATGATGGCAATCCCATTTCATTACTTCAACGCTTCGATATGATCAATTACCACGCTGTCATCTGTTCCTGCCTCAAGCGAAGCCAATTTAAATTTCTTACAGGAACACCGTGGCGAACGGACAACTGTTCATCGAAAATTAATGAAGCAATCAGCAGCGTAGATTAATGAGTAATAGTACTGTTTCGTTGGAATACCTCCCAAGGCATTCGGATCATTTTTACGTTTGCCGCGATGCGCATCTGTCAAAATTAAGCAGTTCAACATTTACCAAACATCGGGATCACTCTTTATTATGATTTACAATTTGATAAGCTGCCATCCACTGGGATTCTGCTGCGCAACCCCACGTTGTGGAAATTCTCATATTGCTACAAATTTGATGTTCTTCCGAATTACACTGAACTACCCATCATTAATACTAACATACTGTAAAGAAAAGTTGTCGACGCTGGGATTCGAAGCCGGAACGTTCAGTTCCGGAGGCACCGCTTTACCATTTAAGCTCCGCCGACGGAGTGACTGAGCAGCTTATTTTGAAGTCCTCTGTGGGTGGACGTTATATCCTTCCCTACCTGAAAGAGAGATTAGGGTAACGACCTGAATTCGAGTGGTGGACCTAACGGTTGGTACCTCGGCCACTAGTGTCAGTCGGCATTCGGGCGCCATTTTGTAAAGAAAGGTGTTTGACGCCAGGATTCGAACCCGGAACTTTCAGCATCGGAGGAACAGCTTTACCATTTAGGCTACGCCGACTATGTAAATGGGTAGCTTATTTTGAAGTCCTCTGAGAGTGGATATTATAATACTCCTGGAGTATCATAATGCTACAATATTTGAAGAAACATTGGATGCGCCTTAATCTAAACAAATTAAATACTAATGTTTGTGACATCATTTTTACCCTTGACGATTTTAACTGCACCGGAGGTAACACTAAAAGGAACAACTATAAAAAGCGTTACATGTTAATTCTATTAAATGAAGTCCAATGAAAGGTATTTGTTTGGTAGTTCGCGATCAAAGTTATCACGTAGTCGAATAGAATTCAGTCTTGCTACAATGAAACATTCAAATTTTTGTGCCCGTTCTTTCGGGCACGAAAGGAAAGGAGTGCAACGGGATGCTTCGAATTCTAGGTTCAAGGCTTGTATTAGTAGTCAGACAAAATATTCGCTTCTGGAATGTGGAACATATCGCTAAAAGGCCTTAGACGGATAGCGAGAAATGGCGTGTAATTGGTAGAGTAGAAGGACGACAGACACTGACTCAGGTCTGTAAAACATAAAAATAGCCAAACGCGTCATCTCAAAAATATGAAACGAATTAAAGGTACTGGAGATGTATGTAGACAACGTGGTCAAAGTCGAAAACGCGCCACAACAGGTTCTCAGGACGTTATTTGGTAACGATTGCTAAAGAAATAGAAAACTGACGTTAACCCAGGTTGCAAGAGAGTTCGCTGCAGTTACAGAAACTCAAATACCCAGATATACCGTGAATGGCATAAAATAGGGTTGTATGCGAGGAAACCCATGATTGTGTCAAACTAACTAGGGCTGCCAAATGCGCCCAATTGAAGTGGTGCAGAGAGCATCGTTATAGGAATTCCACGGACTGGAGTCGAGTGCTGTTTACTGAAGAATCACGTGTTTGTTTGGAGAGTAATTCCCAACGTATTACAATCGGGAGGAAGGAAAATACACGCAATAAGCATAAAACTTCTGTGAAAGGCATATGCAAAAAGCTGGTGAAATAATGGTATGGACGGGCATCATTTTGAATGGCCGCACTCACCTACACATTTTTTCCAATGCAACTATGAGTGCAAAACTTAGAGAAATGAGGTTCTTAATCCTCATGGTAAGTTGTTTAGGTGTGCAATCGGTGATAGCTTCCTCCTAATGGATGTTAATGCGCATATCCATCGTGAAGCGCTAATACGTGATTATCTTGCAGGCGAAGGAGTGGCCGGCCTATTATCCGGATTTAAATGCGATAGGAAATGTGTTAGACGCACTAGGATGCTGAGAGAGAGAGAGAGAGAGAGACTTGTATTACCGCAGCCCCCATTTAGTATTGTCCAGGACTTTTAAGAACATATTCGTTGTGAATACACTTCGTTACTGCAGGCGCTGCTGAACAATCTAATGCACAGCATGGAAGATCGCTGTAAAGCTTGCATTTCGGTCAAAGGTAATACATACTTGACATTAATTGTTCTCTGTGTCTGTAAACAGTTGTAACACCAACGTTCTCCTACCCTACCTTATATCACATTTCCTATGCTTTTATCTGAATTTATTTTTTGCATTGCTTAGGCAATTCTGCATTTTGTCAGTCATTGCAAAATAAACATGTTGTGCAAGTTCCATTTCCTTTTTTTCTAAAACACCATTCAAATTACATGGCTTTTTACAGTTGTTCCTTTAATTTTTCCCCTCCAGTGTATATGTGCATAATCTTACGCAAGATTCATCATGAATTCCCATCGATGATTTCAATTACAGCTATTATATTGGTCGCCAAATTCTGCCACTTAGGTTCAATGAAAATGTCTGTCCTATGTTCATGATCTTTGGGCAGAGATATTCGTGTTTTACCCCATCACCATTTTAAAATTTCCAGTAGTTTGTTCCGACGGTTTTTTTCCAGTATTACGGATTTTCCTGCCCTATAGGTGACATTAATTGTATTTCTTTGAGTATACGTATCGACTTCCAATAATTTGAAATAAGGTTAAAAATGTTAATTTAAACCATGTTTCAACCTTTAAAGAGTTTCACGCAATTTACATATCAAATTCAAGGATTAACACACTAATCTCTGTAAAGCATTTTGTATTAAAGCTATTTCTTCCTCTATGTGTAGCTAATGTTGGTCTTTCTACTAACGTGTGTGAGAGCATTGTACCAACAAAATAATTTAAAAAGGGGCGTTCTATGGACACTACCAAAGTTCACAGCTGCAAAAGTAATTTGGATGTCACATTATTGCTCAAACCAATTGTGAAAGATTAATTTTGCAGTAATTCTAAATAACCTTAAGACATAATAAACTTACTGAGGCGTAGCCTACTCTTAGACAAAGAATTTCACAATATCACGAGTAGACGTACTTGTGCATAAGTGATTTATCAAACGATTATACACGGTACTGCAAAGAATTGTTTTTTCTGCAGTTACTGCACAAAAAACAATGCTTTCAAAAAACAATGTGTATAATCTTTTGAGAACAGAATTTTAAAGTCTGTGCCTCTGAGAGTCCTTTAATGTTTCCACACGATGATAAGATGTTATACCTTCTGCAAGGTGCACACTAATTGCCATTTTCTTTACCACCTACTTATATTAAATGTTTATTATAAAACAGATTCTACCCTAAATGTATATATATATAGGTTACTAAATTGCATTTACCAATGTCATTATAAGAGTACCAATGTTATTATATAACTTTCTGTTGCAGTCGGAGCAAAGTTTAACAACTATTACTACTTATTCCAACCACAGATATGCTTAAAATATGTGTGTCAAATCTCATATTTAAATTCTTGGCTATAAATCTGAGG
>JJRW01S0000914.1:59431-70647 GCA_001188405.1 Loxosceles reclusa
TAATACAACCATGTTTAAATTACTGTTCCCTAACATGGATAAACACTAACGAAAATTTGGTAAGACTGCAAACTTCACAGAACAGGTTTATAAAGTTTATCACACAATGAAAGAAACTATGATCAACAAAATATACAACATAGATATGGTATATTAAATATAAAAGATTTCATCAAATTAAGATTGGGAATATTCATGTATAAAATAAGACAAAATCGTTTCACTGACATTGTTAATCTTCACCCGAGGGACAATAGATATCCAAACAGATGTAGAATCAAATTTATCGCCCCCCCCCTGAGCTTAGAACAACTCTGGCATTCAAAACCGTATTTAATTTACGTCCAAGACTATAGAATGAACTTCCTCTCCGGTTCAGGAGTGCAAACAACATGAGTGGATACGTGAATCTCCTTAAGTTACATACTACGTCTTTAAATTTGTAGTGTTTCTTTCGTATTCTAATTTTGTTTCAATCTGTATTCTCTATTTTTGTTAAATCAAATAACACTGTGTGGCTCGGGCTAGTCGGGCTTCTGTGGAAGCCATTCCTGGGTCTCCCCCAGGTATACAGCATCAGTATTCATAATGATATAGATGTATCATATTGTTTTGTATTATATTTTGTCAACTGTAATTTCTACCCAACCTGGAAATAAATTGTAATTGACTAATGCAATATAGCGATGTAATTACATAGTGTGTTCAGTAGGAAGTAGCACCATCTCTTTGGTGATACTAGTATCAACGTGCGATATAAAATTCAATCAACTTCCGGAGAGTGTCTTGAAATGTCGATGACCATACGCTTTCCACCGTTCTCTGCAGTTCTCCATCCGTTTTGGTTGTTGCAGAAAAGTCAAGCGACGGCCAATAGATGCTCGATCCCATAGATGCTCGATCAGGGAGATCTGAGCCCACTCTGAACAAGGAAGTTTCTGGATAACTTGCAAGGCTTTTGCCTACTGATGTTCGCTATGCGTGGCTTCATGTCGTCTTGTGGGAACAAATGATTTTTCAGCCTCTGGAGGTATGTTAGTGCAAATGGTTGAGGCACCTCGTCTTCTCATCGACGTACCGTCATTGTTCCTCTGCTGTGAACTAGGCAATTCATGCTGATGGCACTTCAAACCATGATTCCAGGTTGGCAGGCGGTGTAACATCCCAAAATCGCAGCAAGATAGGATTTGTCTTCATGTAACCTTGAGACTCATACTTGGTGACTGACATACGAAGAACAAATGAGATCCCTCATTAAACACTACCCTGTGTCATTCATTACAATAAGAGGCTTGGTCCCGACACTGGTGCAATTCTCCATGCCTGTGGGTTTGGGTCAAAGACAGTGTGTGTTCGTAAAGGACGATTTGACTACAAGCCGCTTTCGGCCAGTCTTCAAGAAACCGTTCTCAATTATATCGGAGGACTCAATATCACTTGGTTCCTTGCAGTCTGCAGAATGTTGACAGCACTGGATTGTGCGACTGCCATTGCATGCATGCATTAGGCTGTGTTGATCCAAACATGATGACGTTCGTCTCGATGCAACTCTACCCTTACGACCACTGTCACTCCCTTCTTCAATTCATCTACACCAAATCCTCTGCAGTAGGCGAATTCTGGTGTATTTCAGTTGCGATACGACGGAAAAAAACCTCAGAGGCTTACGGGGAGTGACGTGGTGTCCCCGGAATGCCATAGATACACAATATTCTGTGATTACCTTGTTTTTGCACAGCATGACCTTAACAGGCTTTCGTGCCATTAAACTTCAAATAACCAACCAACAGCGAAAAATCCAACCAGCAGTACATAGGACTGCAATGAATACCCTCGTGAAATCTTCGGATTGTCGAAACTGTCTTTTGCGGCAACTGCCAGGCATTTCTACAAATATTTGTTTATACTGAAAGAAAGAAAACTCTGTTGGAAAAAAATTTTCGTAGGCTGGAGAAAACAACTTTCACCTCATCTGACAACTGACAGTTTTTAGATTCTTTTATCTTACTGTCTAATTACGTGACCAACTTGAACAGTTCCCCATAAATCGTACAGCTACGTATTTCTTGCAATCTGCATCACTCCAGTGGCGCAGTGTACTGGTGACGGGTGTACCAGTGCCGCTACTTTGCTGAGAAATCCGAGTTAGAGTCCCAGTCGGCATGGGTGTATGTTTGTCCTCACCTTTTTCATGCTCATCTCGTGTCTGGCACAGCATGATCTTAATAGGTCCTTAATACCGTAAAAAACTAAGTATCATTATCATTCTAGTAATTTGTATACTGATACAACATCTTCCTGGTGTTGTATTTTCCTTGACGGTTAGTGTATGCCCAAATTTAGGTAAAACACACTTAACATTATCATATGTAGCCCTTAATTGTCCCTACAGCTACGTTGTGTACTGTACCTCGATGTATTTGTAACAGAAACGTGTGACAAACCCTCCAAAGATGCTGTCTTAGATTTTACATTTATCCGACGTATATATTTAAATCATGATGATTAAATGAAAGAGGTTCAAATCATCCGAGCATCTTAAAAGTCCGTGATTGTGAAACGTTATTTTACTCTGGGGATAATATTTTGTACTTGCTTGAGCTTATCACATTTTTGTGATACTTTTTGATGTACTTTCAGAGGGATCTTACCCTTCTGTGTTTATGGCTTCGTACAAACACTTTATGGGTTGATCGAAAAAATCAACGGAATTTTATTCCTACAGATACAAAACTCCAATAAAAAAAAAATTTGATGACTTAAGTTTTTCTTCAGTAAAATCTTGCACGATCTTTCCCATGTTGGGAGCACTGAACTCATCTAGTGCTGAATTTCAGAAACTTAACCTTACTTGCAGAGTAAAAAGAGAGAGGCTTGTAATCTTCAGCAACAACTGAAAATTTGGTCTTGTAACAAACATCATTTCTAATTTCGATGTTTTTTCGGAACTGACTTAGATTTGTGAAACTGGCCATGTAAACAAGCAGGAAAACGGTTATAAGAGTTTTAAAAATGAAAAAGTAATAAAATGTATATTCGTAGAAAGTTTTATACTGTATTTGATACTAAAACATTGCATTTTTACGATATTCTTAAGGTGTCAAGCAACTGCGTAAACTGGTAGTTTTAAGACTGCCTGTCATATGCATGCCGTACACGCATTAAATACTAAGAACTGGAAATATTAATGGGTGAAATACTAAGTTTTAAGCGTACTCGCAAGATAAAAAAAATGTAGAAATAAAAAAATCAAATGCGCATAAATTTTTATCCACGTAAGCATTCATGGTTTAAATCCGTAAAACTTCCTAAAATAATCTAAGTTTCAAGTTTTTGTCTGGAGGCCTGAATCCCACACAGTGCAAATTATTTCCAATAAATCTCAAGCGTTCTTCGACTTATTAATTTTACTTCTGTTTAAATAACTTTTTTCTGTCTTAAAAATGTAAAGTAGCGTAGCTTAGGTTCTTGTGACCATTCTTCAATATATAGAGAGATTTATTTATTTTATAATACACCACCTTGACAGACAGTAGTCCAATGGAAGATGGGGTGGTAAAACACAGATTTTTATACAAGATTGATCCAACATTCCTTTACAAATAAGTTGTACGACATAGAGAAGAAGTCAGGATCAGTTCGCAGTTCATTGAGATATTTCTATAAAGAGGCAAGCACTTGAGCACATTAGTCTGACAACGTGGTAGCATAAACATTTTGAAATCCTTGAACTGAGTCTCGGGACACAAATGTAAATTTTACCTAGAAGTTTGGCGTCATTGATATCACCATGAAAAATCTCTTAGAGAGTTACAAGACGATGGAATAGATGTTTGTCTTTAAGAGATTGTAGACCAAAGAAGGCACGAAGTTCCGATGAGCTGGCATCATGTATGTATACACCAGAATGCTTGAAGAACAAATATCGAAGAAGCTTGCTTTGTATTTTTTCCAATTCATCAGCATATTTCACATAAATAGGTTGCCAAATCACAGAACCATATTCCAGTTTGGGCCTAACCACAGCTTTGTACAGTTGCATCAAGGTAGATACCCGTTTCAAAGAGTCACCATGACGAATGACAAATCCTAGTTTGCGGAAGGCGGAGTTGGTGATGGAACAGATATGTTGAGAGGACAGACGATAGTATGGAATATGATTCCTAGATCAGGGACCTGGGACACGTTGGGAAGTGGTATTCCATCAATGACATAAACATTTACAGTTGGGAACACACACTGCGCTAAAAAAGCATGACAAAACATTTATGCACATTTAAAAGTAGAAAGTTGTTTCGGCACCACGTTGAAAGAGCATCTGAGTCAGCTTGTAGTCCATGTCTATTCTCATCAGTGGTGATCTGCATGTATAATTTCAAGTCATCAGCAGAAAGTAAGCAAGATGCTGACCAAGATAATATGACGGTGGGTAATTAAGAAATAGGTGAAATAAGAGGTGATCCCTGCGGTACCCCTGATGTACTTACCTATGGCTGTGAGACATTTTGATTGAAACACACCGTCTGTGAGCTATCTATAAGGTAAGATACAAACCATTCTACTAAATTATTCGATAGATGATAATAGGATAACTTTTTCGATAACACATCATGTATAACGCAATCAAATGCTTTATCAAAGTCACTATATATGGAATCAGTTTGTAATTTACCATTCAGAGCTGTAGACACGTCATCAGACGTCACATCACACGTCACCAGAGCTGTAGACACGCCACTGTAGAGCGCTTTCTCATGAATACATGTTGACATGATGTGATAGTTATTTCAACATGTCGATATAACTTGTTAGAAACAATGGATTCAAAGAGTTTGGCAAAAGTCGTGAGAATGGAGATGGGTCTGTAATTCTCAATATTGGAGGTATCTCCTGATTTGTGAATGGGGAGCACACGTGATTGTTTCCATAACGTAGGGAAAACTCCTGTCTTAAATGAAAGGTTAAAGAACTTTACCAGGGGTGATGTGAGAAATTCTGCACATGCCCTAATTATGTACGGCGAACATTGGCCAAACCGATTGAACGAGTGTTTTTCAACTTCTTGAGAGTAGACCGGACGTCAGATTCACAGATATGAATGTTCAAGATGTCCAGAATAGCGCCAGGATCATTTGCATACTGGAGGTCATAAGTGGTATCAACCGGGACAAGGTACGCAGAAGCAAAATAATCCGCCATGGAATCAGCAAAGTTTGTTTCAACTGATAAGTCATTACGAGATAGAGAGCGAGGAGTAGGAGGTCCATGGTTCTTGGTTCTCACAAAGTTCCAAAATACTGATGAGTTTGAGTTAATCTGGTTTTCAGAGTATTCATAAAAATATTTTAATGCATTTTAGATGTCCACCTTCACCTGCTTTCTAAGTAAACTGTATTTTGGTAGTCAACAGAAGATGTACTCTTGCGTCGTTTACGCCAAAACCAGATTTCTTTAAGTTAGCAATTAACCGACCATTAAACAGCAAGGGTAACATCGATTCATAGTTACCGTAGTTTTAGGAATAGCGATGTCGAAAGCATAATGAAGATTGGTTTATAGAGTCTCAACAGCCACATTTGTGTCAGAGCACTGGTCAATAGTATGCCACTGTGCCATGCTGAGTAGTCTATAAAGGAGTTTACAATCACCCTTTCTGAAACAGCACTTGCGTTCCTCAGAACATTTGTCCAGGATACGTTTTCCACGCATTCGGAGAAAGAAACTCGCGACAATCAGCAGAACAGGATGGTAACTATCCTCTGCCAATAACGGTTCATGAACACGAGATACATCAATAGTAGCATTTAGAGAGTTGGTCAGGACAAGATCCAGCTGTTTATCTTTTGCATTTAAGATGGTGTTCAGGTGCTTTAAGTCCCATAGGTTCATAAAACACGACAGTTCTCTGTATAATTTTTATCCCGTTCCTAAGTCTTTTCCTTTCCCTCCTGTTCGTTTATTCATCATGTTTAGTTTGTATTGATGATGAAATCATTTTCCATTATTAAAGTGACAGAGTGTATTCTTTTTGTATGTTTAAATTTGCTTTTTTTTTAGTTATATTTCGAATTTGTTATTGCATACTTAATTGTAAGTTTATGACAATGGAACCCTGCTCCGAAATTAAGGTACTTGGTAATTTTGACAATGGGTTTATTACTTGTGTTTCTAAATGTTCCACGTTTTGACGTCGGAAAAATGGTTTCTGCAATTTTATGGGTAGGTAAGGAGTGACTTTTCGTATATTGCTTTGCAAGTAAGTATTCCATGAGGTTTTTTTTGACGTGGGAACTCCATCCCCTGATTTATGACGACGGTGAGGGTCTCCGTAGTTTTGTTGTTTTTTAGACATGGTGAGCCATGGTGGGCGTTTGCCTGTTGCTGACTTTCATTTTGCATTTGTATTTGTAAACTGCTAGCATAAAAGATGGAATTGATGCTTCTAAATTACTTTAGGCAACATATTTCAAAACAAACGTTTCTATTTCACAGGGAGACAGGATAATCAAATTAATCGAAACAAAAATAACTGCGCGCTCCTCAGGAATTCCTAATGCGGCTTTAATGAATTCAAGAACGCCATTTTTGGCAACATTTCAACAGTGACGTAATCAGGTGACACGTAAAAATGGAGTATTTAGTATTACTCCGTTTTTTTCCCATTTAATAAAAAAAACATCTTAAGAACTTTATATAAAGTGAGGGAAAGAATTAAGATATCTGCGTGAGACTTTGAAATGTTGGCAAATTCTTTCTTAGACATGCAGTGAACAATTTCATAGAAGCTGAAGAAAGGATAAGTTTGGGTTCTTGATTTAAATCTATATTTAGTAAATCGTCATTACACTAAATGGTCATATAAATCTTCTAACAGTTATATAACTCCATATTAAAAATGTATACACAAAGTTATATGCAAAGAGGATTCTGTTAGTCCAGCAACAAGACACAATTCCAACACTAAACGAATTTCCAGTAAATTCGTTGTATATAAGCTGGAGCAACTTCCAGTAAGTAAAATATCTTCATTCTTAAAGGAAAAAGTAATAAATACTCGCTGTAAAAAGCAAATATATGGTGTGAGGTACAGAGTAATGTATGTGATGTTCTTGAACAAGCATCCGCCATCTGCAACTTCGCACAAATGTGTCTCTAACACTCCAATCGTTTAAATTTATTTTTTTTCGACACACATCCGAATAAAATTCATTTCCTCGACGAAAAAAAAAGTATAGGTAATAAGACAATTCTGAAATTCGGTAATATTTTTGCTACGAATGATATTACTTGGTCTACAAGGATCAACTCTTTCAAAAATAATAGTAAATTAATGCACAAACGAGTAGTATTTCAGTGCCTAAATCTCCCGCTTATTTTTTAAGGAAAGAACGAAATAAATAACTTTTTTTATTCACAATGCCGTTATAAAGTCATAACATTACCGTTTAAAATGTTCCATCCAGGTAAATATTATATAAACTGTTGTCTTGATATTTTAAAATTATTTAAATATTGCATTGAAAAATGTGCATGATAATGTCGGCTACTGAAAGTAGTACAGGGAGGGATAAAGATCTTTAAATTTACATGAAAGAGTTAAACAAATTTACCTATATGCGAAAAGAAATGAAAAGCAGAAATGGTTTTCCTTAACATGGGAGGGGAATGGCGACAGGAAGGGATGTCTGTGAAACCTATGGGTTGTGGTAATCTGCGTCTCTGAAATTAGAACATCACGAGAAGCATTGAAAAACAGAGGGCTCAAGAAGTATACGGCCAGCGGTTTCTGATTGCCCATACATCTGATGTATACAGGGTGAGTTTAAATTGTGTTTACAAAATAAGAGGGGTGATACTACCTATCCAGATGAGCAATAATGACCATGGAACATAGGGTCGCATTCCACTCTGAGGCAAAAAGGAGTAAAATTAGAATTTTAACATGAACTGACAACAGTGTTGGGGAAAGCGAATGAAAGATACCAAAAGTCGCACCATCTGATTTACTGATCAGCGAAAAACTCGCAGCAAGTACTCAAAGTGGCTGCCACGCATGTCGTTTCACTGGTCAAGGAATGATTGGCACACCATCTCGAAGATTCTGTGTGTTGTGTTAATTTTGTCTGCGGCAGCAACGATTCTTGCTACGAGATCTTCAGCAGAGTCCACAGGCGTCTCGTTCACTAAAGACTTCATGCGCCCCCAGAAGAAACAGTCCAGTTGGTTGAGGTCTGGTGAGGGAAGTGGCCAGGCCACAGGTCCGCCACGTCCGATCCATCGTGTGATCTGATTGGCTGTTTACGGACCGTACTGCCCTGCTTCTTCTCACTGTTCATTTGCATACCTAACGACGTCAGAGGAGATGACTCGTTCATGCTCGACGTGTTTCCCCTTTACTCTTTTCTGCCTCACAGAATGGAATGCTACTCTATGTTCCATGGTCATTATTACTCATCCCCTCTTATTTTGTAAAAACAATTTAGACTCGCCCTGTATAGGTGATGAGGTGGATCGTATTTTACGTTAAATAGTAGACTATCCCTAAGCGTAACCGATTGAAGAGAGTTTCCAAACCTTGAGGGATTTTAAGGAGCATGAGAATTCAAGGTTAAGAATCAGTTTGGGTTTTGTCAAGAGAAAAACGTTCTAAGTCAAACGATTTGACCAAAGGTAGTGGTTTTTGACAGTACGAAATGCAATATAAAGGCCGTACCGCGGATAAGTGTTATTCAAGCAACTAGGAGGATCTGAAAGCTCTTTTGGCCAGAACGCATGCTAGGTTGACCCTTAAATGACGCAACTCTGATATGATTAACTTTTGTTGAAGCAGACTGTGCCACTCTGAAAACATGAAAATTCATCGTCTTAAACGTAACGTCGGAGAATGAACATTTACATTAAGGACATGCAAATTATTACTTTTACGATTACAATATGTGTGAAGTTATAAGGACAGGATCCATTTTTTTTACTTCGGGTTTTACTTTATTGAATTTCTTCTCAAACACTTCTCCCCCATCTATCTCCCTTAAGGACTCGCTGTTTTAGTGAGTAAGTGCCTATTTGTTTAGACAAGCCAAGTGGCCAGTCTCCGCTACCACGCCTCGTTGTGAGGGTATTAGCGCGGCTCAGCCGCTGCGAAGCCCAGAAATAGAGGAGCCCAGAGCTTCAACCGCAGAATTCGGTACCAGGTTCACCCAAGCCGACTGAACGCCGGAGCAGAACAGCCGACAGAGCTAGTACTGATATTATTATCCGTCGTCGCATCGGGGCGGAGGCAGTCGTCGGACACCCCTCGGGTGGGTTGACCTGGCCGCTCCCTCTCGACCAGGTTCAGAGCCTCGGTTAAGTGGCTTAGTGGTGCAGAGCCCCGCCGGGCCGAATACGGACAGGCATATGGGGATACACCGCCACCGACCTATCCGATACTACGCCCTGCCATAACTGCACAAGTATCCGGATAGCCCAAGCCGTAACCCTAAGCCCAAAGGCCAGAGGGTTCGTACCCAGCCAGATGGCAGCCGTTCAAAAACGATACGTCTGAGATCTCTACTGTGCGAACAACTAACCTGTCTCACGACGGCGTGTTTTAGTGAGTAAGGAGGATAGCATGATGCCCTCTATATAACCCGACCCAGTTAATATTCTATTTATGACACGTGGTGAGACAGGTTAGTTTTACCCTACTGATGCTTCGCACAGTTGAGTTGTCTGACATATCGTTTTCGGACAGCTGCCATCTGGCTGGGCACGAACCATCTGGCCTTCGGGCTTAGAGTTACGGCTTGGGCTATCCGGATACTCGTGCAGTTATGGCAGGGAGTAGCACCGGATAAGTCGATGGCGGTGTATCCCCATATGCCTGCCCGTATTCGGTCCGGCGGGGCTCTGCACCACTATTCCACTTTACCGAGGCTCTGAACCTGGCTGCGAGGAGCGGCGTGGCCAGGTCAACCCACCCGAGGGGTGTCCGACGACTGCCTCCGCCCCGATATGACGACGGATATTAATATCAGTACTAGCTCTGTTGGCTGTTCTGCTTCGGCGTTCAGCCAGCTTGAGTGAACCTGATACCGAATTCTGCGGTTGTAGCTCTGGGCTCCTCTATTTCTGAGCTCGCAGCGGCTGGGCCGCTAGTACCCTCATACAGAGGCGTGGAGGCGGTGACTTGCCCGATAGGGCATCGTCTAATACACAGAGGCTTATGACGTGGTGTTTGGCACAGTATGATTTTTACAAGTCCTTGTGCCATTCAACTCTAAAAACCCAAACAATCCATACTTCCTTAGGGTTCTGAGTGCTGTACCGATCTCCGATGTTGAAGTTTTTAATTCAAATAGGCAACGAGAAGAAATTTCTCCAGGTCATATAGCTGCCGAACACGTTTGGAGATGCTAAATGTATTTCTGACCCATCCTGAGATCGAACCGGGGTTTTTCAGTTGGTACCTGAACGTGCTGACCACTACACCAACGGGACACAAACCAGATAGATCTTAGAATGTTCTCCTTCGCAATATTTATTTATTTATTTATACCATCACAAGAAAAAGTCCACTGCACTTACACCTCCCGGTAGCAGGATACAGGAAACACGAAGAAATACAGGAACACGAAAAGTACTAGTGCCTGAAACACTTCAAGTAATTAGATAAATTAAGATTATTTAATCTTCTGGTAAAAACAGTTAAAGATGGTGACATAAGTTCTTGGGGCAATGAATACGCGTCCTGTTCTACAGAAGAACGAATTCAGGCGGGTATTGTTCCTCGGAATTGGTATTTTGACGCACAGCGGATAGCTTCTGGT
Source organism: Loxosceles reclusa (assembly GCA_001188405.1). Classification (NCBI taxonomy): domain Eukaryota; kingdom Metazoa; phylum Arthropoda; class Arachnida; order Araneae; family Sicariidae; genus Loxosceles; species Loxosceles reclusa. The sequence goes on from JJRW01S0000914.1 coordinate 70,240, forward strand.
GCATGTAGTACTGAATTCAATTTTGAAAATATCGTCTTCAATGAAGACTAAACCATTAATAAGTTTAAAGAACAGCTTGAGGTCTGCCAGAAGTCTGCGCCACTCAAGGGAGTGCAAGCGCGGTTGTATGGCAAGTGACATCGATGAATCACATCGATGAAATTATGGCCCTCAATTTTCTCGAATTGTCGCACAACGAAACAGCCAGGATTCTTTATTTCTCGGACGTTCTGCATTTTGAGCGGATTTCCGTAATAAATTCCGAGATTCGTATTCCGAAATAAATTTCAGCCCCTGTAAGCGCAGTAACATGAATAAAAGCAAATCGAATGCCGCAGATTACACAATGAAATATGAAAACAGGTGTGTTGGGAATTATGTACAAGAAAAGATCGGAAGCGAATAACG
>JJRW01S0000916.1:18993-29783 GCA_001188405.1 Loxosceles reclusa
AAATAGTACTGTATAAATTTATAATAAAGCGAAAGCTTGGAGGCCACTCAATAGAGCTCTGCGGCCGCCTTTAGACAGCTGTGGTATAGATGTTTGGCATGTATGAAATGTACTGTGAGTAGCAGGTTGATAAAGCGATAATCAATGACCGATGATGTTTGAGTTGTGGGGGGTATGTTACAAAACGTGGTAATGCCAATCTTCAATAGTACATGAGATTGCATATTGTGATAAAAGTAATATATTTTATAGTTACAAAAGTTTTTTTGTTTCCTGGAAGCACTAACCGTCAGCCAGATGTGTAACTCAATCTACTGTGTTTCATTTTACCGCATTACTTTAAGACGAGCTAAATCTACTCTAATGGATAATGCACAGGGTTGCTCAAGAGTTGATATTGTTTCGACCACAGCAAAGGGAACTTGTCCCGTTTTTTTACTTACATGGGGGATGAGTTAACTTCTCTTGATACAGTAAGTGAGAGAGAGAGAACGCCATTTCCAACAAAATATTTGGGCCATGTTCTACCTTCGGCGAGCTCAACCAATATCACTTTTAGAAGACCGTTACTATCATCGTGCTGCGTGCTCGTGATCTTTTTGATGAGGGGGTTCAAAGTCGTTTAACTTGTTGTTTGTTTTGTTAACTTAAGAAAATAGCCTGGAAAAGAAATAATCGTTTTCGGCCACTTTTTTGAAACGTGCACGCGACTTTGGATATAACAAACCAGCGTATCAAGTTAGAAGATAAAACGATAAATAAATAAAACCCTGCCATACAAAGCAATAATGGTTTCAAAACTCTTACTGGTGAAGGTCTGTTAACACAGATGGGATGGCATTTGTTGGAATTCGTACCTCGGCGATGTTCTGAGAGGGGTCATAGGAAGTAATTAACCATCGTTCCATACGTGCTTCATAACGTTCAAGTCAGGAGGCGTTAAGCATAAGAGTTCAAAACCGTAAAGTTAGTATGGTTGCAATGATGTTCATGGCTTACATTTCTAAATCGAATGTTTCAACTTCAGAAATGGCAGATATTTCACCCCGGTATCTTACGTACTTCGGTCCAACTAAGCTAGACAAGGAGGATCTTAAGTAAGAAGCAATCTAAATGCCCTCTCCATATTGGAGTTTGTAGAAGAATGTCACTCTCCTGTTATCTCGCCGCATGAGGTTGGTTATTACTCTCGTTAATACATATTCTTTGTTGTCTGATTAATTTTGTGACAGTGCAAATTCTCTAGCAGTTAAACAATTAGCAAAAATATAGCAAACTCTATTTCTTTTGGTTTTGTCTCAGGTCGCTACTGAGACAACTTTCAGGTACCCGTCCCTCAGACTATTTGCCACCGTCAAACAAAAGGAAATAGATGTTTAATTATACCTAACGCGCTTAATAACAACGAGAAAGAAAATGTTCAAAGTCTTATAAAGAAAAACCTTTACTTTTTGTCGACGCCAGGATTCGAACCAACGGATCTACCACCCCCAAGAGCTCCAAAGCGGCCGCTAAAAAGAACGGCGATTAAGCTACGCAGACGGTGTATTTCTGCCGCTTATTTTGAAGTATTTCGTGGGTGGGCATCGTTCACGCTCAGATACCTCAGCGCATAGCTGTCGTTAACGCTCAGATACCTCAAATATTTTTCTTCCCTTCCGGGGTTGAACCCGTGTCTATTGGCTGGTACTTGATTAAGGAAACCACTACAGAAAGGGGACACAAATCAGATAGAACTCAGAACTCCCCCTCTCCGAATTCCTCGTGTCAGCGACAATAATATACTCACACGACAATAATATACTCACACGACAATAATATACACACGTTTCGGAAATAATCTCCTTTACAACGCCATCTTGTCTCACGATGCTAGGTTACTGCCGTCCTTGAAATTTATAAAAAAAAACTACTAAAAGTCGGCAATTGTCCTGAAAAACATCTCCTGTGTCAGCACATCATCCGATATCTTGTTACTCCACTGTCTCGTTCCAAATTCTTTGATTTTAAGCTATTTCGGGAACACATACTTCCTAGTTCTGCGCGTTCCCCCACCCTATAACCCAGGTCCCCATGAGCCCCACCATTTGCCTCGGAATTGCCCTTCGGTATAGGGGGTAGCGCAACTGGGTACCAGCCAACAGAGCCAGGTTCATGTCCCGGAAGAGGCAGATGAAGATTTTAGATCTGTGAGCGTGGCCGACAGCATAAGACTTGGATAAATTTCTTTCCCAGAAGAAAATAATCTTAAAAAAGGTTCTCTAGAAAGGGGGTAAACTATAAAGGAGGTAAACGTTTGATAGATAAAAGATATTGAGCTTGAAACGGAATGTAAACTTTAAGTGTGACTCTGAAAATCACTAAAACTTTGATTTGAGATTTTAAGTTGGTACATTTCAAGTTAAAGGTGACTAGTTTTAACGAATTGAGTACTTATTTTTACGTCATAGAGATATCTCATCTTAAGTAATTGTCAAGATATTTTATTTCAGATAGAAGTTTCTTCGGGCATTTCAGCTGTAAACGTTTCAAGCAACAGTCCATAAAACTTAATTCATTTGACGTAACAAACTTTATTTTGATTTGAACTTAGTGAATCCTATGGAACATAGTAGGAAAGAATATCAAACTGGTGTTCAATATGGATGCCCTTAGTGGTGCTCGACCAACAACGACACCCCAGTGAAGAACTGTTACACATTGGACTAAACTTTTGAAGAGTACCATCTGAAGAAATTCATTCTGTTTGCTCGCGTGGTCAGTAGAGAGAACATATTCAGAACAGGGAACTGATTAGCTCTGTCAACATATTGTTCAGAACAGCGGCGTATAACTTTTAGCGTCTGCGTAAGATATCCGCATTTCACAGTTCACTTCACGCTGCTTCGAAAGGGGAAGAACATAATAAGATCTTCATAACTGTTGGCAGAGGGAGCAAAGTAATGATATCTCGAGTGGGATAGCATCAGCAAGAAGAGAGGAGTTTCCCTCTCTGTACCGTGTAATGCAATTGGAGAGAGAAATAGGGCATGCTTTTCGGACTCAGTGGTTTCGTAGCGTTCGGGCATAGAAGGGGAAACATTTCTGGCGAGACGCCAGAAAGAAAAGATCTGTTACCATGCGAATTAGGGCACGCACTTGTGTTTGAATGGAGCTTCTCTTTTCAAAATCTAAATGTTGACTGACGAGCGGAAAAATACAAAACAGGAGAGATTCGCTCAAATGTCAGAAGTCGAAGTCATTTTTTCAGCTATACAATGAGCAGAGCGATAAACGGCTCTGTGAAATGTGAAAAAATAAAATACGTATATTGCATTTTAGGAATATTATTTGAAATATTTGACATTTGTATCTATTTGTGCTAATCTTGCTTGTCTATTGATTCTTCTCTTTCTTCAGCTCTCAAGAATACAAAGAAGAAATGAAAATGAAAATACTTGATATTCTTTTGAATCCCTCTCGATATGATCGTCGAGTCCGCCCCAAGGGCAAAGACGAGGATGGTAAGTGCAGACAGTTATATTGCTTTCTAAAGAATTTCAAAATAAGCAGTTCTTAACATATGAAGACACTTTGAAAACAAATTCACAGTAGTATCCACCTGCTCGCGCAACACTGCACACCCATACACATACTGTAAAGAAATGTTGTCGACGATGGGATTCGTACCTGAAACGTTCAGCTCCGGACGAAATGCTTTACCAGTTAAGCTACGCCGACGGGATAACTGGGTAGTTTATATTGAAGTCGATGGTGAGCGGACATTACAATACATGTAAAATATTCAATTACTTATTAAGTACCTTGTTTTGTAAAGAAAAGAAAATGAAAAATAACAAAGCACCCTGACGGAAACATCCGATCAACACTAAACTTGGTATGAGCATTGCAAATAATCAAAAATGTTAATTATTAAAATTTCGTTGCCAATGAGTTGGAACTATCGCCACAGTGGCATGATCCGATGCGCATTACACACTGCGTAAAACAGCGAGAAATTTAGGGTTGCCATCATACAGTTATGTCGCCGTTACAGGAGCTGCGTTTTTACCAGGAATGCCGTTACGGGGCACACAAGATCCCCCACCCAATTGGCGACTTCGAGAGAGGCCGGATTGTTGTGCTACGTGAAGGTGTCTGGTAATACCGGACAATAGGCCGCAAGCTGAGTCAAACGGACACCGCAACAATGAGCGCTGCAACGTACGCATCAACGGAATGCAGGCTCGGTTAGACACAAAAGCTCTAACACCGTCGTTGTCCACGATACAATGGGTTGTAACTCTTGCCATATTACATGTAGCAGGTGTCATACCACTGCTGCAGGATTGCGCGCTCGTCGGCCTTTACGACGACTGCCATTAAAATTCCCATTCTGGCGCCACCGTTTCGCAGGGTGCCGTGCTGCAGCACGATGGTCTGTCAACGCCTAGCATTCCATTATTTTCAGGAATGAATCCTACTTCACCAGATGCACCAGATGAGCGTCGTGTCCGCGAATGCAAAGGTATATATTGACGCTTCCAAAAAATCTTTATTGTGCAACATCACATGGCCAATACTTCGGGTGCACTAGTGTGGGAAACTATTGTGTATGATAGCAGGTCGTCTCTCGTAGTCATGAAAACAACGTTAACAGCGCAGCGACATGTTGGTGACATTTTGCGGCCAGTTGTTTCGTTCTTTATGGCCCATCACCCAAGGGCTGTGTACTAACAAGATAGTGACTGGCCACATTTTACGGAAAAAATACTCTTTTGCCGAAGCCAGAATTCGAACCGCGGATCTGCTAGCTTCGGAGAGACCTCTTTTCTATTTAAGTTACGCCCACAGGTATTTAAGCAGCTTAACTTCAAAGAATTTTGTGGGAAACTTGCAATATGCGGCTCATGTGTCTCCGGATTTTCTTCGTGCAGTTCCAACTCCCCCGTGGCAAGTGAGGTTCCCTGACCACAGCACAATTGAACACGTCTGGGATATGATGGGCCGTCCATATCAGGCAAGTGAAGATATTTTTGTTGCCTTCCAGAAAACAAAAGAACTTTCTATTCCGAAAAATATCAATATTGTTGTTTAGATGAATGGATACTAGGATAAGAAGGTAGCGTTTTTGTGATCGTCACTGGGATCTTTCTTTCTTACCCATTGCCATTAATATCCCTACTCTTATTCAAAGTAGAACCGCATTTAATTATAATGTAGTCACTTATGAACGACGACTATATTGCTTCGTTTTCATGAAGTACAAAGTATGTTCTTCAGAACACACTTAAGACAATGAAATTTGTAGGATAGGTTGATAAAATATTTTCAGTTTCAAGGTTCAAGAAAGGTAGGGTTGAAATAAAACCCTTCATTTATGATTCCGTTTTAGTGTCGGTAACCGTGTGTCCCGTGAAAGATTTCAGAAACATCGTTGTGGCCCTCAGTCCTTAAAGTTGAAGACCCTTATTTTAAATAATTCTGGCTAGGTACTCCTGCAATGCAATGGAAATATTCCAAGACGTACCGCATTCGAGATACGTTTTTCGTTAATATTTCGCTGGAAATTACAGAAGCTTCTCACTTTCGGACGTCGTTCCTTATTTAGGCGCCGTATATCCGCATATGCTTTCTTAATTTTTGCGACATCTTTGTTGACAGATAGTACTTTTAGCACACAGTAAAGCAGTACTGTTGTAAATATCATCGCAGCATGTTATGTCAAACAGAGAGTTTCTTCTCGAATTCGACTCTGCATACATTACTGTACACAAAAAGACAAATTCTGAAAAAAAATTAAATATAGAGCAAAAACCTCAATTTCATATGACAGGGCGTGGATGAAATAGTTCAATACAATTGTTCTCCAACGAAATATAAGCGCTGTTCAAATAAAATATAGGCAAGGGTCTGGAGACGTACACATGGGGCTACTGATATCTTAGAAGAAAAGAAGCAGAGTAATGACGGTTCCAGAAAGTCTACAGATATAGTCACCCATCCCCCCCCCCGCCCTCTCACTCAGGGTTCAGGCAACTGTCTCAACGCGGAACAAGTTTCTCTATACCCTCCGAAAAGGAGGAAGTAGGCTGCTGATAGGACCACTGCGTCACGAACCGCTTGATCTAAGGTGAAGCGCTCAACTTTCATGGCCCTCTTCAACGGACCAAAGACGTGGTAATAGCAAGAGGTCAACATGACTTAGAAGACTTCCAGACGGAAGAAGGCGCAGTTTGCGGCAGCAGACTGACCCTTCTTCCGTCTGAATGCGGAGGGATGTCTCCATTCCTGACTTATCTTTTTCGTCGCGGTTCGAAATGGTGTCACCATGTCTGTTCCCCAGTTCTCTAAGAATAGTCTACGACAAATTTCCCTTGCCGACGTATTCTCTTTAAACAGAAATTGAATCACAATGCATTGTACCCTATCGACCATAGAAATAAGATCTACTTCGAACGTAGTAGAAATAAAAGTAACTTGGACGAGACGCGACTTTCTTTTGATTGCTATTTTACTTGTTGGGTTTTATTGGTAAACCTTGTGTATATTTTTCTTATATATAGTTGCTCCATTTTCGTGGATTTCTTGTGTATTTTTTTGTTTAATATGGAACAACTGTGTTCACTAATTTATACTAATACTGTGCGCATGTCGACGGAAAGAATTTCCGCAGTTTTATGGATAGATGTCCGCATACATTTTTTTCTTCTTTTTTATATATAAGTGGTTGTTTCATGCGGTTTTTATTCCTTTATTCCGTGTCCATTATTTGTTGTTATGACGAGGATTATGTTCCCTAATTTGTGTTAATGTTCATGTGTCGACGGATATGGTCTCCGCAATTTTATGGGTAGAATTGTATATATGTTTCTTTTTGTATGTAGCTGTTCCATGTGATATTTATTCCTTTATTTTGTGTGTATATTCGTTTATAGTGACGAAGGAGCTCTGTTCCCTAATTTGGATGGTGGGGAGGGTCTCCACGGTTAACTGGATTTTTGATGTGGTCGGACGTGGTGAGCTTTTGCCTGATGCCGACTTTAAATTATGTATCTGTATTTGTATTTATATGTCTAGCGCCAATCTACCTGGCTCCGCGATGACCATTAGATTCGTTGTTAGACGCAGTTAATAAGCTACAAACCGCAAATAAGAACTGTAGGCTCGTTGTCTCCGGGGATTGGAACGCCAAGGGCTCCTTATGGGACCCTCGGAGGAACGATCGAATGGACGAGAAGTAAAGGAGTTCGCAACGGAGAACAGATTACGCATAGTAAACACAGTTGACTCGCAGGCAACATTTTGCGGACCTCGAGGAGAGAGCTGGATCGATGCCACGATGGTCTCAGAAAGATTCGCAAGACGGGTCGAGGGGTGGCACGTAGCACCTACCAGAACTTGCGGAGACCACCGATACGTGGACTTCGCCAATAGCTGCAGCCAACTAATCATGCTCACTAACGGCACACTGAATATGAAATGGGTGAATTGGGAGCGATTCGCAACGGCGATATCGGGGCTCGCTCCGGGACTCATTGACAGACTGGAGAACGCCAGAACAGCGGCGCAGGTGGAGGAGCTCGTAGGAGAGTTGACGTCCTCTCTCACTGTAATAAGGGTACAGAATTACGCCAGCCCAACAGGCGCAGAACGTACCAAGCACAAGCCGTGGTAACCGAAGCTCAAACGATGGCAGACCAAGATACGAAAGCTCCGACGCCGCTTCCAAGTGGAACTCAACCCGAATGTGCGGGCAAAGAAATGCCTCACTTTTAAAAAGAATCTGGCGAAATATAAGAAACTGATGAATCAGGCGAAGCATGAGTCTTGGAGAGAGTTCTGCGAAGCCGCGAACGCAAACACTTCCCGAACCGTGTTCAAATTTGCAGGAGGCAAGATAAACGAGACCTAAAGTGTCATACTGGACGCTCCATACCCAAAGGACGACAGAGAGAACGACACGCCGACTCAGAGAGAGATTCGCTTGGCAGTGCAACAAGCGCCGGACACCCGTCCAGATGCAAAGTTTGCAACGAAGGAGATAGAGAGTCTTTAGGCGGCTACAGAAAGGGAAATCCCCGGGTCTTGACGGACTCAACGAATAGATCGTGCAAAGACTCCACGAGTCGGAACTGAACCTCCAACCTGCAGTGCTCAATGCATGTCTTAGGACGTGGGTGTTCCCAAATTACAGGAAATGCGGAAATCTTGAGCTTCTGAATAAGCTTGGAAAGGATCCTAGAGATCCTAAAAGCAAGAAAGGAATTAGGCTGCTATCTACTTTAGGGAAAGTATTGGAGCGGTTATTATTGTCTCGACTCTGCTTCCACGCAGAGAGAGCGAGCTTCATGAAGTCGGCACAGTACTACTTCAGGGTGAGACGCGGCGCGACGATGGCTTTGTGGGGCCTGATAAGTGAAGTTCTGAAGCGCAAACATGAAGGCCTCTTACGGCGCTGGTGTCACTTGACATGAAGGGAGCGTTTGACACGGTGTGGTGGCCAGGCATACTCTAACAGTTGAAAGACAGGCACTGTCCCTGTAATATCTACGCGACACTGCTCTCCTATCTTTCGGATAGGAAAGTAGTAACCGAAGCCGAAGGAGTGAGATTGGAAAGACAGCTGGAGCGTGGGACTCCACAGGGTTCCTGCCTCGACCCGTTCCTTTGGAACTTGGTGGCAAATATCAAGCTAGCACTCGATCTCCCAGGGGGTGCTATGCAAGCTTACGCTGATGATTTCACTCTTATAGTTTTCGCGGAGACACCTGGGGAACTGCAGGTAAGAGTGGATGAAGCTTTAGAGAGTATACTAGAGTAGAGTGTAGCCCAGCTTACCGGTTCAGCGTTCCCAAGACTCAGTCAATAGTTGTCGTCAATGGGAAGGTCCTGAGTAGAGATTAAGGTTCTAGGAGTAACGATCGATCCGAGTCTAAGTTTCTTTCCTCATTTGCATTATGTAAAGGAATGGGTAGAGCAAGTCATGAGTCGACTGGCATACTTTGCCCGAGCAACGTGGGGACAGATAGGTGGCGCACTTAGAATGCTATACAAACAATGTTATAAAGAGGATGGTAGTGTATGAGGACAGTGAAAGACAGAGGGTAATGTCCGCTAGGTCACAATCCTATCCCCATCCAAAGGGTCTGTGCGATAGGTATTTTTCGAGAATATGAACGATATCGATTGACGCCTTATGCCTACTGGTAGGCATCTTTGGACTTGGTGGTTTTCCAGGAAGTCGCCTTCTTTCGGGGGGAGGGGACGAAAATGCAACACCTTTGCTTCCATGAAGAGACCATGGTGGCACTTTTGGAACCAGAGGTGGAGCCTTGGAGAGTACACCTGGCGGATCCCCCGACCTGTCCTTGGACTGCCCGGGATCAGTCAGATGAATGTGTGAGGTCTTCACTGACGGCTCCGAAGAGGAAAATAACGTGCATGCTGTGCACTTAAAGATGGGAATCTGGAGCATAGCGTGAAATTCAAACTGAATGGCGTGGCAACAGTCTTTCAAGCGAAGGCCATGGCTCTGCCGAAAGTGCTACTGGGTGGGCGTCCTACCCTTCCCCCCCGACACTGGTGTAATAATCTTATCCGACAGCATGTTGGTTTCCAGTGTTATCGAAACACTGAAGAACCTAACCCCTCCTATCTGGGGGATAGCGAGAGCAGTGTGCTCGGAGTGCAATAGACGTTCTGTCGAATTGCTCTGGGTGGGCGGCCACTTCAGGAACCCGGGTAAAGAGGTGGCTGACCAGTTAGCGAAAGCTGGTTCCCGTCTAAGCTGTATAACTTGAAATGTCCCTCCAGGTAGTGCACAGTACCAAAAACTGCTCGTCTCGAGAAAGATGAAGGAAAGCAAAGGCGTTGAGATACCTCAACGATCGGCCCATTTATCTACGAAATCGTCCCCTATGTCGATGTTATACAAGACCCGGAATACTGCGTGATGCACATGGTTGCCGGTTCAGGAAGTTTCCGGCCTATCTTCATAGGACGAAACACATCTCGACGCCGGCGTTCAGTTGTGGCAGCGCAAGTGGGGATGCTCGCCACTATGCGCTAAAATGCCCGCACACAGCAGCAGTGAGACGGAATATTCGCTCCCGGGCAAACCCGTCGATCGATGTACAAACACTGGCTGCAAGACATGAGCTATCAAAACTGGCGAACTTTATAAACTCCAACCTGTCCGGTTTGGAAGTTACACAACCGGCGGAAGAAGAAGTTGAAGGGAACTTATCCCCCGTGAGGATGGCACGGCATCTCACAGCTTGGGTAGAAGGACAGTGGAAATGGGATCTAGCGCGTAGAATGGCCAAACACGAAGGGCTATGACCGACTGGAACCCCATAGGGGTATCCGTCAAAAGTCTTATATGAGACGGGTACGGCAGATAAGGTGAGCCTACGGCTCCCGCCATACGCATGCATTGTACTCTCTTCGGCGTATCCATTCTTAATTCAATCAACAGCCTTCTGTGCGCAGCGACATGTTTAATTAGCATAATTAGGCATAATTAGCATAATTAGGCACATTTACGCAGTTTGCTCTATTTCGTTGGATCAACAGCTATGATACACTGCCATCTCCTGGCCGACAGGAAATTATTCGCGGCGATACGGGTTTGTATGCATTTCATTTAAACAACCCTTATATTTGTGGGACGAAAAACGGAAACACGCAATCGGTTAGGTAAAAATCAACCAGTTAGCTAGAACTTATATCTAGAAATTACTTTTCATGGCGTCAGACTAGTACTTGAGTTAAGAAGATCGTCTTAACGAAGAGAAGCCTGACGTCTG
>JJRW01S0000916.1:87952-98174 GCA_001188405.1 Loxosceles reclusa
CATTAAAGGAAGCGTTTTACAACCACATTATAATTACCCACAGACTCTTGATGGCAGCTGAAAGCAGATGTCAGATCAGGACAATAACGTTCAGATAGAGAGACTACCTGGAAAGGGTTGACGGATATCAGTAATATACAGAATCCTTGAACTCTTCCAAAGCCATTATAATCCTTATACTGTATTTAGGTGGGATCCGAACGTCTTCCTTGATCGCACGCTAACCCAAAGTTGGTGCCGACAAGGACAGTATCAATGAGGTTATACGTCACCTTGGCGAAAATAAAACAAATTTCCTGAACAAAGAAACGCCTGAGTTATATTTCTGTCAAATAAATCTTAAAATTATGGTCAAGTACATTTAGAACCACGTTCTGTCCAGTGAAAGATCTTTAGAAAGCAATGGGAGAAACCAATTGCATAGGAAGATTTAGACACACACACAGAGAGAGAGAGAGAGAGAGAGAGAGAGATCGATTTGTAATTGATAGTATTGATGGCAACAGAATCTGTGTGCCACTAACTGAAAGTCTTGTTTATAGAATTTACATAGAAAAATAAGCTTTTTGAAGTTAATTTTTATATGCAATATATGGACTATGTTAATATACATGCAGAAATTTCAGTTCCTCAACTTGCGAAAATTTACGGTCTCTGTATGGTAAAGCCAACATACACGTCTTTATTCCATAAGATACAAGCAAATAATGCCTTTTGAATACGGCGCTTTTAAGCGACTTGCAGATGAGGAATGTAATTTACACAGGGAATTTTATTATTATAATTTACACAAGACCGCATAAACTCTCTTCACAGTGGGATTCTTTGCTTGGAGTACACAAAAAATGGCCAAATAACTATGTCTCTACGACCCATAGTTTTCGAGAAGAGAAAAACGTGAAAGAACAATTTTCTCGATGACATACCCTTATCGGCAATGCGTAGCTTATGGTTCGAGCATGATGGGCATCAGCGCATTTCAGCTATACTGTATGTAAAGTATACTGTTACGTATGTAAAGTTATGCAGGTTCCGATGTTCATGTTTTCAATAAGGTCTATAGAACGTGCATCGGATATGACGTTATGCTTTTTCTGTCGCGTTTTTCTCTTCTCGAAAACTGCGTGTTGTAGAGGTATAGTTCTATCTATTTGGTCATTTTTTTATGTACTCCAAGTGAGGAATTTTGCTGTGCAGAGTTTACGTAGTTTTGTCGGGTCACCCTGTATATAGTGCTTCTATAAGACACGCACAAGCTATAAGAAGCAATCTTGCACAAGCTATAAGAAATATAGCTTGTGCAAGATGTCACTAGATAATACTTCAGTTACCTTGACCCCGTAATTGTACGCAGCACAACGTATGTAGTATTAAAACTTTTCATCAGTCAACATATCACTTCATCTACGAAATATTTAAAATGGAATCTTCGATAATTGATTTTATAGCTAAGAAAAATGAAATCTTTAATGCTCGAATTTTTAGCTGCAAAAAATGGGATACTCAATGATTGAGTTTATAGCTAATAAATGTGAAATATCCTCAATCGATTTTACAGCTAAGAAAAATGGAATCCTCAATTACCGACTTTGTAGCTAAGAAAAAGTGAAATTCTCAATAACAAGTTTTATTACAAAGAAAAATGCAATCCTTAGTGATCGGTGCCATAGCTAAGGAAAAATGGCATCCGTAATTCAAAACTGGTTTTGCGTTGGGATGAGTGTGAAGTATGCAGCAAAATCACATCCATCTCGGGTTTGCCTCTGCATTCTTCTTACCTTACGGTAGTCTTAAAGTAGGGACTAGCAGCACAATCCTTCAAAAATCAGGCTTCTGTGGTCTTTTTCTAGGTAAGCTGGAACTCGCTAATTTGAAGCAACCTTTTAGTGCAATTGTCCGAAATCTCCCGTCTGGTGCATTAATCACTGCTGTGTGTCTGTCATTGACAAAACGCAGCTTTGATACCTTAATCACGTTACTCTTTCCTCTTATGCTGCACACTCGAAATGTGATCATGATTTCGCTTCCTTTCCAGAGACCCAAATGACGGTCCACATCTGGCTTAATGCAATTGTCTATTATAAGCATGTGTGTTAACCATCGTCGAGGCAACAAACAAATTCAGACTTTGAGGCATGTTTAGCCCCACGAGGAAGAGGAAAACTTTCGTCGAAAGATTCGCCGTAAGCTGGAGTCGTAGAACGAAATACTGCCTTCATTTTGATACGATACGCAGATACGAGTGAACGCACCACTTTCTTCTAATTACACTCCGGAGGCAGAGAAAACGCTTAGATTCCACGCAGAAAAGGCCCCAGGTGGAGTGAAAGATACAATGAATCCCACAATGAGCTAGTTTAGAAAAGCGGAAAGAGAAATGAAAACAGAATTTGAGTGACGAAGAAAGAACGACAGAATGGAATATACAAGAAAAACAAAACAGTGGGACATACGCGACGGTTGCTAAGAATGCAACAGTCTTCAAAAACCTGACCAATTTCTGCTAATGAGCGAGAGGTAGTATCAACCTTTATGTGTTGGATTGAAAAAAGGAAAATTGCACAGTGACAGTCAAGAAATCAAAAACATATATATAAGTGTTCTTCCTGAATAATTATGTTTCTAGATCTAGAATGATAAGATTAACATAACGTAGATTTCCTCAGATAATGATTACCAAAGCATCCTCCTTTTCAATTATATATAGTTTTAGAGAAGAGCATAGAAAATATAGAGTTACAGGGGATGCGGTTTCAACTTGAACGTTATTCAGACGTTGCGACTGAGTATTTAAAATAAAAATCTGTAAATTATTTTGAATTGTAGTCCCGGTTGGAATTTATATAAAATGCATGTTAATATATCCGAAACTTCACAGTAGACCACGTTTTGTTTCGTTTTCAAACGAGGCCGCTTAACATTAAACAAGCAATTGTTTAAGAACCGCTATCTTCTGTAAAAAATGCGCTGTGAGGGCTGATTCGACTGCCAACCTCCTGAATGCAATCTCCAGAGGAGCTACCATCTGTGCTTATTGACCCATTGTCCAGCCCGCCCATTTCCTACCAATACGTTAGCTTTAGTATTACTTAGATTTTAAATTAATGTTTTATACTTTTCGCACTCGTGGTATATTTTCGTCCGAAACCGGGTGATATATCCCCCTACAACACACATAGATAATAAGCTACCCATGTAGCCGTCGGCGTAGCTCAGTTTGTAGAGTGATCTCTTCGGAGGAGATTCAGGTTCGAGTGCCGACGTTGAAAAAGGGCGTTTGTTACAGTGAACACTTGCAGGTCGTTCGTAAACTTTGATATTAAACGAGAGTTTAGATAAAAATGTGGAATTCTAAAAGAAGCTTTTGATTACGACTGAAATATAGGAACATGCATTTAAATTACGGTTTTTTACTTAAAATTTTTCTATATGTCTTTTATCTTATGGGTGCACAAAGGTTGAAGCAATGATGGGATTCGTTGAAAGAACGCCAAAACAAATCTCACTCGTAAAGACTCATAGTTATCAAATGTAAACTATTTAGTTAAAAAAACAATTACGTTGTTCATGAGCCATAAGGGAAACCTTGTCCATCAAGAAGTTTTTAACAAACATAAATTAATCGGACTCCACACTGGGCTAACAAAAAACTAATCCCGAAAGTGACAAAAATTTGAATCCATTCGCAAGCCACAAGCAGAAATGTAGGTTAGGTCAAAAACATTAGAAACATCAAAACTGACGCCAATTAATAAATCTTCTCATAAGTGTAAATTTTGAAGGGTTCTGGGAAGAAGGGGGGCACAAATTTTAATTATTAAGAAGACTGAAGTTGTAACATACTCTAGTTAGTGAGGCTCGCGGGAAACACGAAACCCTGGTGTAATTTTCGGCCGAACATCATCCCCACTGAAGATTTATTTTGTCTTCAAACCCGATATGTTACGTAAAAAATAACTAAATTAAAACAAAAATTAAATCAAATAAGTTTACAATTAAAAAATAACTGTTTATTGACAATTTCAAAATAAATAAGGCATTTTAATAAATAAATAATAAATAAGGCAATAAATGTGGCACATTGTAATGACTAATAATTAACACCCTTCCTCACTAACCTTCTAACCGCGCGAAATAAAATTAACATATCGCTGCGCCGCCATAAAGTCAAGTGAATAAAAAGGAAGGAGACGGCCCGTCACAAGAGAGTCTTTCGCAGAAGCGAACGGTGACGGAGGCCAAAAAGCTGCCGCTAGCAGCTCAAAACGAAATAGTGCTCAATCCGGTGGTCAGGGATAACCACCGTTTCACACAAGTGGAAGCAGGGGAAATTAACCTGCTCCACATAAATGTGCCGTGAGTTTTTTCCCTTCTATGATAGCTAAATTCCTTATTTTTACTGACGAAATGCATCACTGTGCATGTCTCAGTATTAAAGGCTATAGCCCACTTCACCGCTCATACAGTTAGTTTATGTATATCGCTTTAGAGTTTCCAGGATTTCAACTTCATTGTTCACAGTTCGCATGACCTTAGCGTCATCCTCAAATTTCTTACAAATGATCTATCTGACTCCATCCTTTAAGTCATTCACATAAATAAAAGAGGGAGGCTCCCAGAAAAGAACCTTGAGGAACGCCACTCACAACATTTTCCCAATTTGAGTAAGTTCCTTTAACGACAAAGCGGTCGTTTTCGATTGATTAACCAGCTTTTTAACCTTCTCAGTAGCTTGCCGCACATACACACACACACATGCACCTATTTTCTTCATCTTTTCCATTGATTTGGTGGGAGATACGTTGTCAAAACCTTACGAAAATCGACATAAACTGCATTGACATAGGTTTTGAAATCTAGTTCTTTTGTAACACGGTTATATCATTGCAAAGTGTCTGTGACACATGACATTTTACTTCTAAAGCCTGAAATATTTGGATAAGAGATTTAGTTTCTAAAACCTCCGTCAGTTTTCGCCTTTTCAATCTTCGATATAACTGAAGTCGGGTTTACTGGACCATAATCCGCTGGTGTTCTCACCTTTAAAATAGGAGCGAATTAAACGATTGGGTAGAAATGTTTTAGAATGCTTCTAAACACTTTTATCCAGTCTGTTTGTAAGTCTTTTCTTTTTCGAAAATACTATCATTCATCGGCACAGGCATTAAGCCAGTGTCAACCTCGAGTCCGCTATTTTGGAGAAAAACTGATGTAAAGTAATTATTAAGAAATATCACCATGCCAAATTCATCAACAATGATATCAGGAAGCGTAGGAAGGCATGGAGAAGAATGCTTTCCTTCCATATATTCATAATGTAACGGAAAGAATTGACAAAATACTAAGGAGATACGACATAAAAGCTACATTTCTACCAACAAGTAAAATAAAATCAAGATTGAGATCCGTCAAGGATAAACAGAAAGACGAAGCACAGCCAGGTGTCTACAGAATACCCTGCGAATGTGGAGAAGTATATATATTGGGCAGACTGGAAGATCTTTTACAACCAGGTTAAAAGAACATGAGAGGTATGTACGACTCTACCAACTTGAGAAGTCTGGAGTAGCAGAACACACCATACAAAATCATCAGATAAAGTTTACAGAAGCAACGTTACTTAGCTTCCAAAGAATTTCAATAGAGAAGATGGGATGAAGCTATCAAACAAATAAAAAGCAGTTCTTTTCAGACCATCCTAAGGGTTTTCCATATACTTGAAAATTCCCAGGAGTTTGTTGAATTCTGGGTAATCGCAGAAATTTTGGGTATTCGCAGGAATTTTGGGTATTCGCAGGAATTTTGGGTATTCCTAGGGATTCTGAGTAATCCCAGATTATAGGTATAAATACTCTGTTCAAGATCCAACTTGTCATTTCACCTTTAGTTCCCTGAAGAAGACGTGTGCAATTATGTCGAAACGTTGGAACAGAGAACTCCAAATGACGCGGCACTCAGTCCCAGAAGTCTTTATGTTTATTAATGATATCTCCATTTCAAGAGGACTTGTCTTTTCAGAGCTAGCTCTTTGACTTTTGTCCTAGCTGAAAACCACTTTTGGGTTGGAATTTATATTTTTCGCGATCGCAAATTTCTCTTCACTTTTCGCATTTCGTACCTTATATTTAAATTCCTTTCTAGTTTGATTTTAAGTTGATTACCGGGAATTTTGGAAAGCCTTAAAACATTTTGCTTATTGTAGTGTAGATGCTTCAACTCCCCAATAAACCACGGAGAACCAATTTTGCAAAAATATCTTTCTCAAGGGAACGAAACTATATGTCTGTTTTTTTTAATCTTAGAGCTAAAATCATGCCAACTTCTTATCCGCAAAGACACCAACCAACCAAAGAAGCTGCAAACTCTTTTGAACCACTTTCCCTGTACTTTTGACTTTTCTAAAACTGGGATCATCCTTTACGTTAGAGAAATAAAAAAAAAATAAGATTTGACATTAATAGTATTATGGTCACTGTTGTCCAGCGACTCACACATCGAAAGATCCAAAGCAATACATTTTTTAGTAGAAAGCACTAAAACTAAAGCAGATTTTCTCTGGTGCACCATGTAACACGTTGGTAAAGAAAGCAATCTACTACCAGCTCGTAAAACTCGTACCTTTACTACACATCTGACACTTCTCCTAGTCAATGCTTGAATAGTTAAAGTCACCAACAATAATAGGATTTTTTTTTGGCAGCGCGTGGGGTGTTTTCAAAACGTAGTTTGTCATACTCCGCACTACTGGACGGCGGTCTGTTACACGTTCCAAGCAATTGCAGGCGGGTTTGCACTGTAATCATTCTCAATCCACACTCTCCCCAGTGCCCTATCAGAGTTATCACTTTGAACCCATTCCTTTGCAATATATTCCCTCTTTGACATAAACCAGAATACCTCCATCTCTTTTATCACATCTATTTTTCTGAATTGATTGTACCGATCAATTTTCATAAATTCCTCCTCATCGTCTGGAGTCGCCCAGCTTTCAGCTATGTAATTTACATTCACCGATTCCGTTGCAACGAGAGTAAGAATGAGCCCATCTTATTTTTTATACTAAGGCCAATCTTGTAAACAAATTTAATGTCTTGGTTACTTGAAAAAAGTTTGAAACACTATTATCTCTACCTTCATATCCAGAGCCCTTTCTGCAAACTACTATCGATTCATGTTTTCCTTGCTACTATCTACCCCTTCGCCCACAGACCTAATCAGTATTTTGGAGAGCAGAAAAGTTTTATCTCCTAAATAACCTGTGCCCGGCCCTCAATCAGTTGAGATGAACTCTCTGGAGTTTTAGCCAGTTGGACTGAAACCTATACCAAATGCCAATAAACTCTAATCCTCTCTTAAGATACATCCTTCCAATTCTGGAGTCCATACGCATCACTCTCCGGTTGATCCAGCTTCTATGTAGCCGGGATAAGAGCCCTAGAAGAGCTATATCACTGCCATCCTTAGCCACCTTGTTGAACAACCTGCTGTAAGACCCCAACGTAGGAAATTCACAGAGTTAAGATATACTTACAATATCACACTGACTTTTTGCGCGAACTGAGCTTATTTCAGTTGAACTGACTAAGTGCTGACAGCGTTTAACACAGTTTCTTCACGTCGTCAGCGAAAAGTGCTCAGTAAATCACGTCTCTTCTTCAGTGAGATGGCTGGGTCTTTTATGCTGGAGGGGAGGGGGGATTAGGAGTTGTCTCGTGATTGATTGAAACGAAGATTGTACAGGAAAGAAGTTTGAGATGGAAAATGTTAATAGGACTGACCAAAAGGCTAGGCGTATGCTACAAGACATACGTTCATTTGCTAAACAAAAATTACACATAATGAAATAATTATTGGAAACGAATGGAACTTTATGCATGTGAATGACGTTTTCATAGAAATAATTGATTCGAATATCAGAGTAAAACGCCAGTTTCTTTCGGAAAATGAGCACACGAAAATAAACTCTAGTACCTTGTCGGATCACCTGTAGCTTGAATGCAAGACATAATACGGGGCGGCACAGAGACATGCATGCCCAGTATGGTTGCTTGCGACGTGTCTGTTCACGTCAGTTGCTGCCATTATTCCTGGAGAACGTGCCCACTGTTAGGGTTGCAAAGTCAGCTTCAAAGTTGGTCCGCACATTTTCAATTATCGATAAATCCAGAAGCCGAGCAGGCCAGAGAATTGGAACTACCTGGCGGAGAAGTGCCTGTGACACACTTGCCGTCTGCTGCTAAGCATTATCCTGATAGAAAATGGCTCCAGGGAGTTCTGCTATGAGAAGCAATACAGATGATTGCCCGATGTCTTTAACATATCGCTGAACGTTCATTTTTCCGATGATCACGACTATCGGAGACTGGGACTGTCGTATGGAATGTATCCCCCAAAACATAACCTCGGATATGAGAGACGTGTGACACTCGACGGAAAAACAGGATTCAAGCGCTGGCCAGACAAGAACACGGACGTCGTGAGTGTCGAGACTAAACTGATATTCGTCGCTAGAGACCACCTGCGTTCCTGCAATAGCAGTCTAATTTTGTCGTGCGTAACACCAGTGAAACGGGCGCCACTGTGAGTAGTAGTGTATGGTGGCGCATGTACTGGATGCTGTGAGGCAAAATGGCCTCCTGCCAGGCGCCTGGAAACAGTGCTGGGACCCCCAACGATGCTGCAACCTGTCTCTGGATGGAAGACAACGAAGCAGTTCTGTTCTTATGTCAGGATAAAACTGTTCTCTGTACTGATGGTCTGTCGATGGCATCCTGAACCTGCGTGTTCAAGGTATATCCAATAATCAAAGAACTTTACACAACAGGAGAGCTACAAGCATGTATCCTACAAGAGCTTTATTATGCGGCAGCACAGGAAGGCCTATTACGCCTGGTGGTCAACCGGCACATCGAATCTCTTGTATATTCACATTAAACATACCTACATGCTGAGTTTGGTAGCAAAGCCACAATTCCTTCATGGTGTGTAATTATATTTTTGCAATCCTTTATCCTTTATTAAGATCTAATCACCAAGCTGTTCTGCTGCTGTTGTGGTTTTTTGTCACGGATTTCCCTTATATGAATGTAAAGGAGAAAATTGCATCGCCCATTATGTTGTACTGTATTGATTCCAAATTTCACAATGAATCTAAAAAGCATGGGAAAATATTTATTTTGAGATTACGGATGAAATCTTCAGAAGAAACGTTCTCCAGGTCTTTGTAGCTGCCGTATACAACCAGAGATGCATGCTCAGAGTAGGGCATGCAGAGTTCCATGCCGGTAGAATATTTTTCACTTGATTTCGCAAAATGTTTTGAACTTACTTGCTGCATATTTCCCTTTAAAACTCTGCATATTTACTAGAATTTCCTTTCAAAGCATTATGGGTTTTGAATAATTTTCCTGCCAAGCTCTATGAGTTTTCTGTTATTCTTTTCAACATATTGCTAGAATGCTAATATTTTTTCAAAACATTGAATACATTGAAAGGGACTGCCCGTGTAGCTCAGCACGAGTAAGAGTTCTGCCTCAAACTGTGGCATTTTACATGGTTTCAAAGATAAATCTCCGGAATGGTTGAAACGTAGTGCTTTGCAATTTCGTTTTATGTTCATTACAGGACCAAAATCCAAAACCAACAAAATGTGTGAGAAACTCGACTAAGTACAAAAATAGTGTAGCTAAGTGCGTATGAATAACACAGAAGAGCAGAAATAATTAAAATTACGCATTGAAAAACATCGAACTCTACTGTGAGTCTTCTATGTCTAGTTACAAATGAAATTTGAAATACATATAAGGAAAAATTCGTCGTCGATCGAAGCAGCATCTGCGACTTCGATGCAATCAAAGTAAGCAAATATTACTACTTAAATCCAACTTATGTTTAAAAGTCACAAAGTGGTAATATTTGAAACCAAGTACAATCTTTAACTCCACTGATTTTAACATTTCAAAAATTTTAATAAATAAGTCAGTATGTCAAAAATCAAGAATCAGCCACGTGTTTTACTTAAAGTGAATTTCAATGTAAGTTAACTTTTACTTATCTTACAGTTGATATCCAGCAATGTATGAATCAGCGGCTGTAAACTCATTTTGTAAACGACAGCGTTGTAAACACGGAAAAGTATTTTACTTCTCTTCTGAAGAACCAGAATTCGTGTGATCCTCCTTCGTCTTTTCTCTACCCTTCACAGTTACGCTTATGTTTTGAC